>JBBPMC010000595.1:0-19708 GCA_038090115.1 Strobilomyces echinocephalus | reverse complement strand
CCCTCGGCTCGCTGCCGAAGACGTCAGTTTGCAGCATTGCCGGCTGCGATCTCACGCTGGAAATCTTCGTCGTATCCGACGCATTTCATGGACCACGACTGGATGAACTGCCGTGCCTCTCCATGAGAGCCCTTTTGAACGAGACCCGAAGGAAAACGGACGCACGGCACGACCCTCATCGAACGCCCGGTGTATCTCTTCCGGGGTCGCGTGAAACTTTTCCTCCGAGTTGAGTGCGTTCTTGAACTCTTGGGCGGTCGGGTCTCTGCCCAGACGCTTGCGGAGGACGATCTTGGCGCGTATGTCGTAGCCCCAGCCCTGCGTCGAGACCTTGGTCGTCCACGTCTGCTTGACCTAAAACAGGCGACCGTCAAAAAGAAAAAAAAAAAAGACGACGACCGGCGGCGCCACGCCGCTTACCTTGGGCGCCTGAGCCGTCCACTCTTCAGGGGCGAGCGACGCGGCGGGCGTACACTCATACTGGCCGACGTACAACCACCGATTCGACTGCAGCCGGACCAAGACCCGCTCGACGGTGGGCCACGCGCGCGGGACGGGGTGCGCCGACGACGCGAAGAAGAGCCCGGGCTCCCCGGGTCTCTGCGGGGCGTGCGGGTTGAAGAAGAGGTTGAGGTACATGAAGTCCTCGAGGCCGTGTCGGGCGACCATGTCTGGGCGGATGGCCGGGAAGGTGGATTGGGTGTTGCCGCCCCAGCGACGGGAGGTGAACGCGCGCGTCGTGGTCACGTCGCGGATCGTGGGGTCGACGTCGACGTCGAGGGACGGGACCAGCCCGATGCGGCGCGCGACGACGTCTTCGGAGAGCATCTCTTCCTTTTTGATTTCCACCTTGCCCTGCGAGAGAGAGAAAGGTCACTCGGAGGCTCGGGAACGAGAAGGCGGGGGACCGAACGTAGCAAGTCAACGGGAGGACGATGCCCGATTTTTCCTCTTCCTCCTTGACGATTGCTTCGAGGTACTTGGAGATGAAGCTCGAGGCGTCCTCGTATGGCGGAGGGTCGCCTCTGTAAAGTCGTCTCCGGGTCGGGAGAAGAACTTCGATCCTGCCCCTTCGTCGTCCAACGCGGGGCTGCGGTGAGCGAGGGACCTCTGGTCCGAGGACAGAATCTGTTGGTTCTGTTTTAATGATCTGTGTGTCGCAGGTCAGCTGGGCTCTGGGAGCAGAAGGAGAGTGTCACCATGGCAGAATGGAGGAGACGGGTGTGCGCCTCGGAAGCGTGGACACTGGCATGGGCATGTAACCGATCGGCTAGGTTGTAGCCCCCTATGACACGGCCCGAACGGCCCTGCCCTCCCACGGAAAGCTGGGAGTTGTGAATGATGCATCTCGATCACGTTCTGCGCAGACAATCGCATGAAAAAAGTACCCTTGGAAGTCGACACAAACTCGCCTTTTCGAGGTCGATCTCGGCGTCGGCGCTCATCCGACGAGTCTCGCGGATGTCCACTTTTCGCCTTGTACACCTCGCTGATCAAGTAATGCGCATTGTCCGAGAATTCGTCTCTAAACTCTTCCAGGAAAAAGTCGTCCCAGAAAACACTCCCGGCGACCGCCAAAAGTTCGCGCTGAGCAACTTCGAAATCGAACTCGACACACAGCTCCTTGAGGAAAGCCATGGTCATACAAGGAAGCGATCAGCAGTCTTCTTGGGTGTGTGTTCATGGTCGGATCCGACTTTGGCCGCCGACCCTTCTCCGTTGAAAAATCGGTATGGCAATGAATGGGACCCTGAAGTGCACGTTCGTCGTGTTCTCAAGTACGTACATGACTTGAGCTTGAAGTACGATTCGATGAAAAACAGGTGTCTGACAGCCACGATCCAATAGAGCTGACCCACAAACGGTTACATACAACGCGCTGACGGGTCAAGACGTTGACCAGCAACGAGGGGATAACGAAATACTTGAGTCGAGAACCCACTTAGTTCAACGCGACCCTGGAGGAAATACACCGCGTTTTTGACGAAGGCCGTGCCGTAGGTCGCCTTTTCTTCGGTCGCATTCAACGGGCTCACGGAGGGACCTGTCAGTTCATTCAGTTATGGTCCATGAAATGCGTCGGATACAAATTCTTTGGCAGTCGGGTCCCTGCCCAGACGCTTGCGGGGGTCGGTCTTGGCACGTACGTCGCAGCCCCATGTGAGGTGACTCGGAGGATGGGGAGATGGTCCGGGTGGCTGTGGGCAGCTGCGCCTCCGAGACCTTGGCCGTCCAAGTCTGCTTGACCGGAAAAATGCAACAGTCAAGACGACCGCGGGAGGAGTCACTGCCCCCATTCGGATTCTCTCAGCCCGGCGATAGTTTTCGAACGTTCACTGATCAATCAGAGCGAGTGGCAGGAACAAAAAAGGAAGCGCCCCCACTTTGAGAGACTTGGCTGGCTTGACTATGTATACCAGACTGCACGATGTCTAGCACCTTCCTCATCGATGCATGCCCCATCTCTTTGTATGTCTCTGGAAGAGAAGCTCGCTACCCCCAGCTCACCGCGCATCCCAACCTTTGATGGCCCGTCCCATCCCCGCTTCGGATCCCCCCTCCTGAGGAACGCTTGTTTTACCATTACCCACTACACCCTCAGAGACGTAGGTAGAACATACCTTACCTCGCTTCGCAAAGAGATACAAAGTAGTGAAAGCATCTGTAAGTATCCTAGTTAACGTTCAAACGGACTCGCTCACCATACTCACTCTCTCCAAAGTTTGACAACCATTGAAATTGCGAAGTTAAGAACCAGATCAACAAGGAAATATTGGATCTTGTTCGAACGACTCGGTGGGTTTACGTTGCAAAGATACAGTACCAGCGTCGTCGTACTATGCAAGAACTGGAGTTGATGAAGCGTGTCATACGAAACGACTCATTGGAAGAGGTCCAGGTATGCCTCCATGAAATGGAGCAGATCGGTCCAAGTCAAATCCACCAAGATGTGCTTGATGACCCCAAATTAGATTGTGCTCTCAGGATCGTGCTCCGGTTTGTGATGCAGTCCAGGCTACCTGGCCATTCTTATTCCCCGTGTATAAGTACATGAGGCGATCTCAGACTTGTTCTGGACTATTATGTGTTCAGGTGTGATCACCATTGAACCGTATTTTCCATCTACAGGGACTGCTGGTGAGTTAATCACCAACATTGGGTATTCACCGTCTGCTGGGACTGCCTGCAGTTCAAATACCAAGTCAGGATAATGACCCGGGTTATGCCTATTGTGGAAATATATTTAGACGCACCTCTACAATCTCGGGGTGAAGGCATTAGCTTTTGGGTTCAGCCGAAAGGACGATGCCTTTGCATGCAGGCGGCTCGTTGAGGTGGGAGCAGTCGATGAACTTCCGTTTGGTGGGCTGTGTGGCTTCGTCTTATTCCCATTGAAAGGTGGTATGTGCCGCTCCGATGTCGTGGGGGTTACTTTGAAAGTGGAAATCAGCGCAGATGGCTTTGTCGAGGTGATGTGCGGTGATGTCGAGGCAGAAGCAGAGGTTGTGATGAGAATAGGTGACGTAAAACCCTATGTAAAGCAGACGACGTTAGTATTGGCAAGCGGAGATAGTCAATGCAAGCGGTATTACAGAGGCAGGCATTTGCGGCACGCGCGAAGCGCTTGGGGGCGGGTTGGGTGCAACTGCAGCACCGATGACTCGCGCCGTTGTTGAGACTGCGTCCTGAGAAGCTTTTTCACGAATCTGCCGCTGCTTTTCTTCGTCCTTGACCAGGATGGGTACCAGATCGTCATTGTTGAGCCGAATGGTGCCGAAATACAGTGCGTTTGCATTCAGTTGGTTCGTGAGGGTGGGAGAAGTAGAGACTGTAGCAGCCGGCGAGCTTCCTTTTGGTTGGCTCCCATCAGGGGCAACCTTGGCAGAGATAGGTATCTGCGGTACGCGCGGTGGCAAGTTAAGTCCACTCACAGCACCGATGGCTCGCGCCGTTGTTGAAACCGTGTCCTGAGAAGCTTTTTCACGAATCTGCCGCTGCTTTTCTTTGTCCTTGGCCAGGATGGGTACCAGATTGTCATTGTTGAGCCGAATGGTGCCGAAATACAATGCGTTTGCATTCAGTCGGTTCGTTGAGGTGGGAGAAGTAGGTACTGTAGCAGTCGACGAGCTTCCGTTTGGTGGGCTGGGTGACTTCGTCTTAATCCCTTTGGAAGGTGGTATAGGCTGAATGTACATGTTGGTCGTCTTGCCAGCCTCCGATGTTTTAGGGGTTACTTTGGAAGTGGAAGCCGATGGAGTCGGCGCAGATGGCTTTGTCGGGGCAGCAGTAACTGAGATGGGTTTCCGCATCCCATCAGGGGCAACCTTGACAGAGACAGGTATTTGTGGTACGCGCCATGCGCTCGGAGATGGGTTAAGTGTACCCACAGCACGGATGGCTCGCGCCGTTGTTGAGGCTGCGTCCTGAGAAGCCTTTTCGCGAATTTGCCGCTGTTTCTCTTCGTCCTTGGCCAGAATAGGTACCAGATCGTCAGGAATAGGTTTGTTGAGCTGAATAGTGCCGAATACATCACAGGCAATGGTCGACGAGAAGCGAGCCACAGACCTTGAACGTCTGGGAGAACTTGAGTAGCTCAGCTTTCAGCTTGTCCATTTTGCTTTTGACTAGAGCCTGCTTCTTTTGGGACAAGCGCTGCCGTTCATTCGTTACAAAGTTGCGCAATAATGAAAGAGGATCTGCTGGTGGCTGTAAAGGCAACGGTAGATGCAAGAATGACAAGTAAGAAGACAGGTTTCGTGCTGGATGTTCCGAGAATTATGCATCACGTACCTTGTTCACTGACGCCGTGGACGGCACTTGGGAGGACGATTTCGCAGTCGGAGGCACTTCTTTCGGAGCGACCACTATTCCGTCGAGGCCATTGACGCTGTTGACGGGCGGAGGCCCAGCCGAACTAGAAGGCTGTTGCAGTTGCTCTTGTTGTTTGCGTGCACCTGGGGGGGATATTATCACACGCGTGAGCTGATCATGCTCGCTCGTCAAATCAAGGAGAACGTACACTCTTTCTCTTCCAGTTTCCAACGAGCGGTATTGTTGCGAAGCGATTCCATGATGGCCGCCGCGTCCTTGCACACCGTCTCACAGAGCCCCTTCGGGCCGGCGCCCGCATCATCCAATGCCTGACCTGCCACGCGGATTGCTTGGTCGGCACTGTACAACACCTCGTAGTAGAACAAGGAAAGGTTCAGCGCGACATGCAAACGGATCGGATGTGTTGCGGGGAGCCCGCACTTTGCAATGCCGCAGGCACCCTCGTAAGCCGCCATTGATGTCTCGATACACTTCTTTCGTCTCCCGTCAAGTAAAAAGTCGGACATGTGGCGGTAGTAATCACCAATCCTGCACCACCGATTGTCAGCTACAGCTTGAGCACAGGGAAAGAACTCACATTTGACCATAGAGAACGACGGACTCTGTTGATGTAGTCGATGGGATGAGGTGCCTGTCGAGGATGTCGAGAACTTCCTCGCAGATGCGGATGATTTCTTCGGTCTTCTGCCTGCCACACGATTCCCGATGAACAACGATGAGATGTTCGTACCCGGATGAGAAGAGGTCGCGTTCTTCCGTAGTCAGTTCTCGACCCAAAAGGGCGATGTCCTTCATATGATTGACCACATCTGACACGATGTATAAGCACTGAGATGGCATATAACTAGCCAACATGCCTTCCCAATGCTCGTCTTGCTCGGCAATCTTGGCGAGGCGGAGTGATTGTTCCCGAGATCTGAAAGTCTGTAGGTATAATCAATATATTTATAAGTAGAATCGACTGAGGCAAGTTACCGTAGGCGGGTCATGGAGTACCTAAAGTATCGTATACTGATCGACCAAAAACCGCACCGTCAGTCGCCTAGGTTGCTCAACAAACCAGGCACATACATTATGAAAGCAATGGTATATTAGATTGAAGTTAATATGCAGAGTGATCCAACAAAAAACGGAATAAGCGCTCGGAAGGTACATGTCATTGTTACTTACAGAGTCATCCAAGTCATCCAGATTTTTGGGGCTAATGTTGAGAAGTAGCGAAGGACAAGAGTTATCCTCTTCTTGCACAGCGAACTCTATGACTGAAAACAGTGGAATCTAGAGAAAATATGGGGCATGCAACACTCACATTCTTCCTCAAGCAGTTTCTCGACGGTTATTTCTCGACTATGCAGCACTTGAACCTCGGAAGTGGACTCAAGAAACGTGCAGACCGAGATGCGGAGTGGAGCAAACAACTCAGGTGGGCTGAGAGACGTGAACACCAATCAGACAAGCACAAGGGAAATCTCACAGTAGAATCAGGTCATCCCACTGTGTAACCTCTCCAGCCATCACCGGTCTATCCCTCGTCCTGCGTTTCCTGTCGCCAGACTGCACTAGCACGTGGCATTCGATAGGAGTGCATCCAAGACCAGTTAGCTGATCGCCACGTATGCCTGCAAGACATTGCATAAGATTCCGTGAGACATCAACAAGTCCACGACACCCACTCGTGATGACATTGACTCTCCGCGAGTCGTAATCACTCGGTTCGGAGATCTCATTTGCTATTACTGGACCTCCTGGTGATTCACGCTGGCTATCTTCAGTGGCGAAGTATTCTGAAGGAAGAAATGAGGCAAATGAAGGTGTTGGCAAAACTCCCTCACTGCGTTAAACATCTAGGTTGAGAATGTAAGCAGGGGGAAAGAATAAAATGACTGACCCTTCAACCACCACGTATACCCCTGAAACAAGTCTGTTGAGTAAGTGTTAAATTCCTCTGGGCTAAGACCTACCTTCCTGGGGATCGAACGAACATTTTTCTGACAAGAACTGTACGAAGTAGCCTTCTTGCATCAGTTGATCAGATGATAGTCGCTCCTAAACTCCGGAAGTCGATTATGAACTTGAATAATGGGAATGGAAAGCTACAGACCTTGTCGAGGAAATCGATCCATTCGTTGTCGTGAGTCACGGCAACGGTCATAGCAGAGTCCTATGAACGAATGAATCAGCAGTCCAACAACGTGTAATCCCAACACGAACCAGTGCCAGCAGGTAACGGTTTATTGTATCCGATGGGTGAAAGGGCTAGCGAATCAATTAGTTTCTGCATCAAAAATTAGGGACTCGAACCAACCTGAGATAGGTGTGGATCGTGGGTTGGGTCTATGCTGAGATTCTGGCTGCTGACCGTTCTTGATGTCTTCATCATTCGGAACAACCATCCCAGAAACGAGAACCAGAGCCATTCCAAAAACGAGAAGCGCAACTTGATGACCACATGAGATTCGCCAGCGACCAGATCGGTCACGCGATGAGTCACCAATCCGAATATCTCGTCCTTCAAGGCGATTTTGAACCCCCTTAAGAATATGCACTGATCAACGTTTTGGTTATGGGCACGCCGAGGTCCGTCGTTCCACTCCAAGTGAAACACATGCCCCCACTTATAATTTCCGGTGTTATTGCCCCGCTCAGCCTTTGTCAGCCATACTCGCTGTAGGTCATCACCAGGGTCCGCATCCTTGAACGACGCTAGTGACCAGGAACGAGCCTTGAAGAATCCGGTGACGAGATATAGGGAATGATTTCCAATTGACCGCTGAAGGCATCGGATAGCGAAACGATACCAATCAGATGCATGTTGCATCGCGAGGTCGCGAAACCGGTTTTTGCGTATGAAGTCGTGAAACACGGCTCCTTCTGGGAGAATCAGAATTGCACCCTCTGTAGACGATGGAGCAAATTCATATTCAGCGCTATAACGGCAACTTCTCTTTCAGCAACCATAATGTCTTGGTGAATCACATACCCTTGCCGCCTGGGTGGGTCAATCCGTGTCACGCCAGATGATATAACAGTGTCAAGATGAATAGCATCCGACTTGACGATGACGTCCTTGCGATTCAGGCAGATAGGTTCGAATGTTGGGAATCCCTCGTTTTGCCAGCGGGCATGGAGAGGGTGGTCAGCTGGCTTGCATATGTTGAAAAGAACGTTGAACCCGCTGTCGGTGTCCACGACGCCTACATCACCAATCTGGATCCCGTCTTGTTCATACTCGCGTGGTAAATCATGAGTATTACACAGCTGAGGGGTCCACAAGGGGTACCCACGATGTTTTGGCAGGTGTTTGGCATATACATTCTGCGGGGAGTCGTCCATAAAATTTCAGAGGTCGATGTTACGGAGCAAGCATGTTGGTGCAAGTATTAAATTTACTTAGTGAGGCACACGAGCACAGGAAATGGGACTCGGAAGCATCGCTTCGTTTACAGCGAGTTGACGCGACCGGGATAGTCCCTCCTGCGCCATGAAGAGATAAGAAAGTAGTGTTGCTCGAAGGGACAGTAAAAAGTAACAAACACGGCGGACTCGGAGGGGCCGGGAGAATGGCATCGGCAGTCCAGCCGTCCCGGCGGGGTTTGAAACATAGCGGGCCGTGGAACGACCGGGCTCCGCCGGAGCAAGCTTGGTTCAAGCTTAGCCAGCGGTGATGGGACAACAAAATACTTGGAGCTGCATCATGCAGCATCGACCGATGAATATTATTATAATCTCGCGACTCGCTACAGGAGACATCACTTTGCACGGCCAGCTGCGATCTCATGCTGGAAAATTTCGTCGTATCCGACGCATTTCATGGACGACTGGATGAACTGGCGAGTCCCTCCCGTGAGCCCGTTGAAACGAGACCCGAAGAAAAAGTGATCTACGGTACGGCCTTCGTTGAACGCGCGGTGGATTTCCTCCGGGGTCACGTCGAGCTAAGTTCCTTCCGAGTCGAGTGCGTTCTTGAATTCTTGGGCAGTCGGGTCTCTGCCCAGACGCTTGCGGAGGCCGATCTTGGCACGTACGTCATAACCCCATGTGAGGGTAACGATGAGGATGGGGAGATGGTTCGGGTGGCTGGAGGCACCCACGCCTCGAGACCTAGGTCGTCCGAGTCTGCTTGACCTGAAAAACGTAACATTCGAACACGACCGCTGGAGGGGGAGCCAAGCTACCTTGGGGGGCTGAGATATCTACTCCTCGGGGGTGAGCGACGGCGCGGGCGTGCACTCGTACTGACCGACGTACAACCAGCGATCGGACTGAAGCCGGACCAAGACCGCGCGCGCGGCACAGGATGCACCAAGCACTGGAAGGAGAGCCCGGGCTGTCCGGGCATGCGTAGAAGGTTGAGGTGCATAAAGTCCTCGAGGGTGTGTCGGGCAACCATGTCTGTGCGGATGACCGGGAAGGTGGACTGGGTGTTGTCGCCCCAGCGCCGAGATGTGAACGCGCGTGTCGTGGTCACGTCGCGGGCCGCGGCTCGTGGGGTCGACGTCGACCTCAAATGACGGCCGCTGGACGAGCCCGATGTCGCCTTCGGAGAGCATTTCTTCTTTTTGATATCCACCTTGCCCTGCGAGAGAGGTCACTCGGAAGCGCGGGAACGAGAAGACCGAACGTAGTAAGTCAAAGGGAGGAGAGGGTGGCGGTCGAACATAGCAAGGGACGACGATGCCCGACCTTTCTTCGTCCCTCTTGACGATTGCTTGGAGGTGCTTGGAGATGGGTCGGGAGAAGAATTTCGATCCTCCCTCTTCGTCGAGGCGAGCCAGAGGCCCCTGGTTCGAAAACAGAATTAGACGGTTGCAGACGGTTCTGTTTTAGTGATCTACGCGTCGCAGGTCAGCTTGGCTCTGGGCGCAGAAGGAAAAGGGGGTCATCATGGCAGAGAGGATAGTAGACGAATTCATACGTAACCCAGCCCGAACGGGAAATCGACCGACCCTTGATGAAGTTCCACGACGACAAGCAAGCCGACCCTCCTCCGTACGCCCCGCCCCGGCCGCCTCCCTCCGGTTACCGCATCCCGCTCAACGGCGCATCCCCGTTTCCCGGCCCGGCGTACACCAAGGAGCCCCCCTGCTGCGACACCGGCGGCCCCGCCTTCCCCGTCTTCCTCGGGTCAGCCATCTTCGACAACTGCGTGCAGCCGTGCAAGGTCTCCCCGAGTCTCCACCCGCCGTGTCGCGTCCCGTTCGGCGGGTCCGAGATGGAGCACGGGGGGCGCTACGACCTCCTCCCGTTCGATCCCGAGACCATGGAGTGGGTGCCCACGAGTCTTGGGCGCATCCCCATGCACCGGAGGCCCGTGCAGGGTGGCTACGAGGAGAACGGCGCTAGGCTGTATCACGCCGTGGCCACCGTCGCCGATACCAAGGTCCCAGGCAAGACTGGCGAGCATCTCGTAGGTATTTCGCCCATGTTTCGTCTGGCGCTCAACGACCGTTCAGGGTGGGTGTAACGTCGCCTATGGTGGAGTAGAGCACATCATCACTCGTGGATATGACATTTTGTAAGCCTCGGTTTCCTCGTCGGTCCAAATCTCAACATCGCGACAGATGCTGGAAATGATCTTGTGTATGTTGTATGCACATCGCTCTCGGCGAGCCTTTCGCTGGCCAAGAGCTTTTGCACCAGTAACTTATATCGCTCGATGTACCGAATATGTGCTATTACCGCGCCCCCTCCACTGGCTGTGATTGATTCTGGTGTGCAGCTTGTTGAGGTTCCAGCATCCCTGCCCCCAATGCTTGGGTACGGAAAGCCAGCCCACGGGTCTTTTCGATGACGGACTGGTATACCGGGAGTGGTGAACGATGAATCTCGATCACGTTCTGTGCAGACGGTCGCATGAAAAAAAGTACCCTCGGAAGTCGACGCATGTACTCGCCTTTTCGAGGTCTATCTTGGCGTCGGCGCCCATCCGAGTCTCGCGGATGAGGTTGACGATCCACTTTTCGCCTTCGTCCTTGGTGAGGTTCAGTCTCTCCGACAGATCTCTGTCAACGCGAAATGAGACCTTGTCGAGTACTCTCTCGAGGACCGACGTACCCGATGTCGATGCGCTGATGTATGCGACAGTACGCCTCGCTGATCAAGTAACGCGCATTGTCCAAGAACTCGTCTCTAAACTCCCCCAGGAAAAAGTCGTCCCCGACGACACGCTCCGCGACTGCCAGCTCGCGCTGTGCACCTTCGAAATCGAACTCGACGTACAGCTCCTTGAGGAAAGCCGTGATGGGGTCTTGATACTGATACTCCTCCATCTGGATGACCTTGACGATCTCCCGGATCGAATGCCGCACGCGTGACGAGGCGCTCGTGTTGCTCGTCGACGTCTTGCGGGAGAGGATGGCGGCGGTGGCGATGTAGCGCAGGATCCAGGGACACGATGTCTGGATGGTGTTGAGATACGTCGGGGCGAGGAAGGTTTCGAGGAGGAGGGTGCGTCCTTGGGGGTGGTTGAAGTAGACGAAGAGAGACCAGTGGACGAGCCACGTGCGCGAGTGAAGCTGGGCGAGGGCAGCGGACTCGGTGGGGTTCGTCAGGAGAGACGAGGGCGTGCGGGAGTCGACGACGTCGCGGAGGGTGTTGAGCTCCTCGAGGGCGGTTTCCCATTTTCCGGTGAGGATGTCCGAGGCGAGCTTGCCCCAGTGGGCCGAGGTGTTGAGCTCGGCGTCGGTGGAGAGCACGCGGAAATGGTACAGGTAGTCGGCGGCGCCGCTGTAGTTTCCGTACGTGTACTGGAACTGTCCAAAGTTGTACAGCGCTGTGATCTGTTCCAACGTGACCTGGAAGGGGATAAGCACGGGACGACAACGTCGAGGCGCAGCGTACGTTGTAGTTGTCCTTGAGATATTGCAGGTTCTGGTTCTTGTCCTGGCGCAGCGCCTGGGCGACGTCCGGGTTTTCGATCACGTCCAGGACAGCTTGGGCCTCGTGCTGCAGCCGCTCGTTGGTCGAGACGGCCTTTTCTCGCTTTCCAGAGAATTCTGACCGATCGAAGATGGAACGCAAGGTCAGACGGACTCGAGATCGGACGGACCTCGTGGGATCTCATCGTCCGGGTGCAGCTGTTCAAAGAGGCTGATGGCGTAGTCGATCATGTTGGTGCCCTTTGCGAGCTCATACTGGGCGGCCTGGACCTGTTCGACGGGGAAGTGCGAGGTCTCTACGAGATGGGCGAGCAGCGGGAACGCGAGATGGCGATCCAAGTACGATATGATCGTCTTGGACAGGTCGTGCTCGGCCATTTCGCTTTTTTTTTTCTTTGGATGCTCGCAGGATATGGATCAGCATAGCCACATGACCCTGCGAGGCCAACACGTTGAACGTGTCGAACGAGTCCACGTACACCCATGACGGCCGTCACACGAAACTTGCCCTGGTTCATCGCAGACGCGGGCGCTGCGATCATCGGCGAGGCGAGTACAGACGGTGTGCATTTCTCTCCTCGGTCCTGGTCTGACCCGTTTTCGCAGAAATGCTATTCCTCGCTCGTCAGGGATCTCGACATCGCCGACGTCGACTGTCTCAAGTACGCCCTCTCCAAGGGTCTGGGCCTCGGCATCGTCGTCGGGGGCTCCATCATGAAGGTGCCCCAGCTCATGCTCAGTAAGCCCTCCCCCGCTTCCCCCGGCCCCGCCGACTCACCCTGCCCTAGTCCTCTCCGCACGTTCGGCCCGCGGCCTCTCCCTGCCAGCATACGTCCTCGAGACGCTCGCCTACGCCATCACCACCGCGTACTCGTACAGAAACGACTTTCCCTTCTCCACCTACGGAGAGAACTTCTTTCTCTCCCTCCAGAACACCCTCATCACGTTCCTGATCATCTACCTCCCCTCGGGGCCGCTCCGCAAGGGACGAAACGTCTCGGCTAAGCTCGCCCTGACGGCCGTCGGAACCGTCGTCTCAGCCGTCGCTCTCTACGCCGTGCCCAAGGAAACCCTGTCGCTCTTCCAGCTCGCTACCCTCCCACTCTCCTTGTTCTCCAAGCTTCCTCAGATCATGCAGAACGCTCGTTCCAAGTCGACTGGCCAGCTCTCGACCTTTGCCGTCGTCGCCCAGATCGCCGGCTGCCTCGCGCGTCTATTCACCACCGCCACCGAGATCGGCGATGTCATCGTGACCGCAGGGTTTGCTCTAGCCCTTGTTCTGAACGTCGTACTCGGGGTACAGATGTGGATGTACTGGGGCAAAGACGACGACGAGGTATACTCCATGACGCCTGTGGGCGTAGTACGCGAGAAGGAGGAATGGTCGCAATCAATCCACAACCAGGTTGAAGTCGTCGTCCCTCCCAAAAACCCCCTTCCTCCGCCTCGTCATGCCACCACCTCTCCTTCGGGAAGGAAGTGGTCACGAAAACTCGATTGATTAGATTCCCTGTAATAGGTCTCGCAATAGACGGTCCCTATTTATTGAGCAACCCCGGAGTGACACACGTTAACGACCGCACCGAAAGCCCAAGGTTGGTTGGTTCCCGTTTTTTCTACCGAACGGGTTGTCGAGATTTTTGACTCTCCTCCCATTTTCTCCACCATTCTGGAGCTGCGGCGGCGCGCGATTTTTGCCACTCTGGTTCAGGCTTGAGGATCGACTTGAACAGATCGATCACGGATTGCGGCGCCTCCCGGCCTGGGTGCACCGAGGTAATCTGACGGTCGTCCAGGGTCATGGTCTACACAGGTTGTCAGAGCGCGCATGCGAAAGCGACCAAGAGCCAACTCGTCACCTTGAGAATCGTGTTTTTGAAAAGTGAGCGAGCCCGGCCCACATCTAACCAACTGTGGACTGGTCCCGTTTCTTCCCGCGTCCACTCGCGAACTCTAGGATCCTCCATGTCGACCGGATGTCTAGACGCCATAGAAATAGGGGTGTTCCGTTGTTGAAATCGATCATTCAACCACGCCGACAGTTCGCCGGAAAGTAGATCGGCGGGTGGTCGACTGACCACCGTGGCGCTGATGTCGAGGTCGTCCGCAGTGGTCCCGAATTCTATGTAGTCGTCTTCTGCGCCCACAAGCTCTTCGAAAGG
The DNA here is from genome assembly GCA_038090115.1 of Strobilomyces echinocephalus. Classification (NCBI taxonomy): domain Eukaryota; kingdom Fungi; phylum Basidiomycota; class Agaricomycetes; order Boletales; family Boletaceae; genus Strobilomyces; species Strobilomyces echinocephalus. Next base: position 5,835 of record JBBPMC010000595.1, on the reverse strand, counting down.
GAGCCGGACAATGTCCCCAGCACCTGGACGGAGAACATGAATGTAATGGACGCCCTAAAAAAGTCATCTCAAATGCGACTCGCGTCGTGCATAACAGAGTACTCACGGGATCACTGTGAGCGGGCAGTATGATCGTTATGGGCGGCCAAGGCTCTGCCGAGACGTAATGTGCAAGATACACGGGCAAGAGAACAGGATGGGTAGCCGCCTGTCGGGATCTAAGAATAGAGTCAACGCGGGGCTGCGGCTGCGTACGAGGTTCATCCTGATGGACTGCGGATTGAAACGGATATTTTCATTGATGACAGCGTCCGTGTAGGAAAGCGTGTGAGTTCTGTCGAGGATGTCGAACGGCAGCACGTTGAACGGGAGACACATCACGTCGAGTCCCCATTGACGCGCCAAATCGGGAGAGAAGGGCTTGGCGAGCTCGACGTGCGTTGGCCGATCGCGAACCACGATGCGCCCGATGTCCATGGCGAATCCTGCGTCAAACATGGATCTTTCGGATGTGAGGTGCCGATTCGGACGAGAGCATACCTGGCAAGTACCTGTCGAACGCGAGTCAGCATGAGATCGAAACCGTCCAAATGCACCTACAGATCCTCGAACTGCACCGTAAGAGTTTCGCTCTGCCGAAATGTCACGGTCGAGTCTGCAAAAGAGCGATGCGACGCACTTGGGATGCCTCCGGGCCAGACTCTGATTTCGGGGACAGCCAGGCCGAGGCCTCGAGCTCGGCAGACACGAACCACGTCGGAAAGTAGAGCGGCTGGATGCGCGCTGGCCGAAGAGCCCTGAAGCCACTCACGGGAAGATATTTGGCGAGCATGGAGGTGATGACGGTGGAGAGCGGTACGTTGGGACGATGTCTGCCGACGAAGCCCGCCAGCGATGCAGCGACGCCCATGTGGGCGATGGCTTCTTCTGCGTGGAACGCAAACGGGATCGCTGAAGAGACGGGTCAGACGACGGCGCTGGGAGGGTGGACCAGGAAAGGACGACCTCTGACTTTGGAGTGGTAGTTGGGAGGCGCTGCAGCGTCAGAGTAGAGCCGGGTCGTCGACCACGCACTCCGAACCGGCCGCGCTCGACTCAACATGGCTGGTCGCGCACAAGAGCGGCTTCTTCCTGCACTTTCGACCTGGGCATCACGTGACAGCGCGACATACGTGTCTGTAAAGAGGTCGCTCGTCCCCTCGTCCCTACAGTGATGCCAGCGTCGTCCGTGTTGGCACTCTGCCTCTTGCTGGTCCTCGCAGTCCTCGTCAGCGCAGCAGATCTCTACAAAACACTAGAGCGTCAGTCCAAGGCGCGCATCGAACGACGAAACACGTCTTTTGACTAACTTGCGCTTGCAGTGTCCAAACATGCATCCGAGCAGGACATACGGAAGGCCTACAAGCGCCTCAGTCGCAAGTTCCACCCGGACAAGAGCAAGGATCCTGGCGCAGAGGAAAAGTTTGTCGAGATAGCACACGGTAGCGTGCCATCGTCGCGGTATGCGTATGTGCAGGACTGACTCTGGTCACAGCTTATGAGGTGCTCTCTGATCCGACCGTAAGTCCAGTACACAGAACGAGCGATTCGTACCAGTTCACGTTACACAGAAACGACAAATCTACGACCGGCATGGCGAGGTAGAATTGCCGTTCGTTTCCTCCGACTCGTGCTGAACGACACACAGGAAGGCCTGCGTGCGCACGAAGGTGGGCAACAACAACACGCGAATCCTTTCGACATATTCTCCAGTTTCTTTGGTGGTGGATGTGAGCCTTCATGCCTCGTATCACATACCCGGTTCACCTCACGCACCACAGTCGCGCAGCAACAGCAAGTACGTCGTGGGCCGACTATGTTGTTGGAGTTCGAGGTCTCTCTCAGCGATATGCATGTATTTCTCCGTGATCATGTTCTGGCATGGCCTTATTTTTCCCCAGGTACAAGGGAGCCAACATTGACGTACGTTGTGCTCTTTGCACGTTCGTTTTGAGTTGCTGACCTCCTCGCGCCAGTTCTCATTGAAAAAACATGTCCTCTGTGACCACTGTCGGGGCTCCGGTGCTGCGTCCGACGGCGACATCCACACTTGCAGTGGATGCGGAGGATCAGGTGTCAAGATAGCCAAACAACAGATATTCCCCGGCATGTTCGCACAAACACAGGTGACGTGCAACGAGTGCGGTGGTCGCGGGAACGTGATTGTGAAGAAGTGCCCACATTGCAAGGGCGAGAAAGTCATCGATCATGTACAGGGGTACACGTTGGACATCGATCCAGGCATGCCCGAGGGACACGACATAGTGTTCGACGGCGAGGCGGACGAGAGTCCTGACTGGGAACCCGGCGATCTTATTTTGCGCGTACGCAGTAAGAAAGAGGAGGGTGGCTGGCAGAGGAAAGAGAGTACGCTCTACTGGCGAGAGACTATCGGCATCGATGAAGTATGCATTTGTCCCCTCTTGTTTAGCTTGTACTCACGCGTCCGTTCGCTGTGTCCTACAGGCGCTGTTGGGTTTCGAGCGCAATATCACGCACCTTGATGGACATGTAGTGGAAATTGACCGTACGGGTGTCACTCAACCTGGCGAGTGCACCGAGCAATATATTCGAGCCCTTCTGACATACCATCTAGGCTATGTGCAGTCGTTTGAGGGAGAGGGCATGCCCCTCTTTGAACAATCTGGGCATGGCAACTTGTACGTTGAATACAACGTCGTTCTTCCTGTGGAGCTCAGCCCAGACATGCGCCGGAGTAAGTCCCATCGATGTCTTGAAAATGGATCGATGACCCATTCCTGCTCGAAACAGAACTTAGGGAGGTTTTCCACGGTTCTGAGGGCCCCAGGCGGGACGAGCTGTAGAACCAGTTAGATAACACTAGATATCCGAGTAATTTATCCGTGATTCCATATCGAGCCGTGGGAGAGACCAGCCCTAAGGCAGGATGAATCAGTATAAATACCCGACTTGCACCTTTACCCTTCCTTTCGGGAAACCCCTTCGGCGTGGCTTTGGATGGTATGCCGACCTCGACGATGATATATTTTTTGATGACTGACATCCATCTCCAGCCACAAGGCCGTTGTCTTTGAGCGCGCTCTCCGAGTCAGAGGCTATGTGCGGCGAGCGGTCGCCGGCTTGCCTTCGATTGCGTTGTAGTGCGATGGAACGTCGTGGAGACGGTTCCTGGCTGACCGCCATCGATGTGTCGAGGTTTGCTCGACGTTGCGCAGAATCTCCCCCTCTGATATACGATCGATGCGACGTTTGCTTTGCTGGCTCGTGGAGGGTCGGCGAAGAGTGCGTCCCTTCTTTCTCCCGTTCGTCGCGATGGTCGCGCTGACGCATCACTTGCAGTCCAGGTGGCAAAACTGTTTGGTCCGAAGGGCTCGAGACAGCAAACTCGGACGGTTGCCGAGGTTGACGTCGAGCTTCCTTGCCAACACCAGTAGTTACCGGTGCACGGGAATATCCCGTTTGTTAGCCCAAATTAATTACCCCAGGCCATTTCAAGTCTCGGAGGACGTCGCAGTTGGATTCGTCCTTCTGTGGTCGTCTTCTGAGCCTACATGTCATGTCAAGCGTTGATTTGTAGCTAATGTGGACGAGTGAAGTGAGGTGTTCTATCTGCTTGCCTCCAGAGCGACTAAGCGTGAGCCATCGCATGCAACCCCGCCGCGCAGGCGCCCGAAAAGAGGGCAAGCTGCGCAGGGCCCAGCTTGAGGCTGGATACTACGGCGCTGAGTACATACCGCACTGGATGGCAGGTCCTCTGCAACAGCCTCGCAGCGTTCGTCGCGTGTGTCGTCTGGAGCGTCACCTTCACGCCGGACGCGCTTCCCTGGTCCTTGCTTGCGCGCGCCGCCCATGTTCCGCGTGGTCCTGACGTACCATGAGGATCCCGAGTGAACGAGTGTGATGTACTCGCATTGGACCAGCTGATAGAAATGTTATAAACGGTTTCATTTATTCTTGTATTGAGCGATGTCAAGTATCGTGAAGTGAAAGAGGCTATAACTACATGACACGAGATGGCATTAATCATAGGACAGGTAAGTAAGAAACCAACGGTTAGGTTGTCAAAGGTCATGCCTTGGCATTGGACGATAGAATGAGCTCTATCGCGAACTCGCGAACTGCACGGGTGACGTACCAGGTATTTATATGATTTACGGTCGTCGCAGCGCTCCAGATACTCCCGCTAAACCATAGGCCAATAGTGAGACACGATCACCCAATCCATCTGAAACAGAACTCACATCTATGAGCGTTTCAATTCTTTTCTTGATATCTTGCGGGTTGGGTTGGAAGCGCGCCGCGAGTTGCCGGGTGACTTCATTAATGAGATCGTTGTGGACCATCTGCTTTCGGTCCTTCATCACTCGGACAATACAAGCCTAGAACCGAGTTGCAGTCAGATAATGCAGGCCAACCCAGGTTGCCTCGCACCTCCGTCTGGTATTGCCGCTCTTCATCGATCCTCTCCCGCGTCTCCTTCCGCTCCTCTGTACTCTCGACCTTGGCAGACACGGTGCCGATCTTTATCCGCTGCATCGGGCAGGTGAAACCGCTGTTGAAGGAGAAGGCGTCTTCACCGTTCACCTCCCGGCCCGGTGGATGCTTCTTCAGGATCTTGTACTTGGCGCAGGCGAGCGACTGGAGATGGCGTTGAAGCTCCAGCTCTGGTATCGACGTCGCCGATTTGATTTCCTGCGGTCGACAGGACCTCAACGGCAATTCTGGATTGTCGCGGTGGACCCCCACATACCTCGTACGTCAAGTAGCCGTCATCCTCGACGTCCTCGAACAGGAGAAGGATGATCAAGGCGAACGTCGACACGTTCAAGTCATGTTTCCGGGCTTTGAACTGCACACGGACATCAGCATTGCCCAGGTATGGCTGCCATGTTAACCTTCGACCTGAGTGACGCGAAAGATAGTAATGCTCGAAAGACTTGCAAGATCTGGACAGGATCTCGGGGAAGACGCATGTCGAGGGAGTATGTGACATGGGCCAAAACGTCGAGGTCATAACTGTCACTGATATTTCTAGCCCTGGAGCCTGTAGTAGGACTCAGTATTTCCTCGAGCTTCAGAACTATCCCCACTCACCGACGTGTTTTGGAGGTGTTGTCGATAATCTTTCATGGTCTCGGTAGATATCCTCATGTCGTTGAACATGCCCTCCAGCTTTTGCGTGAATTGGTAACCACACTCGACCTTGAGCTTCGCCAACATGCCGCGCTCCGCATCGTCGGAGACCGATCTGCCAAAGAGAAGACGTTTGGCAAGATGGTTCTTGTAGTATCGCTCAAACGCGTCCTTTTCGATAATATACCGGAACACCGTGATAGTCTTGTCAAGAACCATGTCGACCTCTAGGTCCGTTTTCTAGTGGACAGCACTGAGTAGCCAGCGGATCAGCGTTCGAAATCCACTTACACCTTTGAGGCCTTTCTTGAGATTTTCGTCGATGAACAGAGAAATGAACTCTGGGGCCTTCTCGTTGAGATTGACAAAGTCTTCGAATGCCTGTGCAGTTAGATTAGCGGAAGCAAAACGATGGGTATACATAGATACCTCGTTCAGTGCGCTCTCGACCTCTCGATTGCTTTCGAAAGCCTGCCTCCATAATCGGTCGAACCTGTCTTTGAGGTCTAGGACATCTTGCACCCATCTCAAGGCCAGTGTCAGCGTTTGAGGCGAAGTCCGAGACTTCCCCTTCCCTTTCCCCTTTGGTCCAGTCGCCATTGCGTCACCCTCGTCGATTTCTATGTCAACGTCTTCTGTAGCTTCGGTAGCGACAGACGATTGGTTGATGTCCTTGCCCCT
>JBBPMC010000594.1:0-19708 GCA_038090115.1 Strobilomyces echinocephalus | reverse complement strand
GGCTGCTACGACTATTGCAGACATGTCCGTTCCTCAAGGAGATGGATCTCGCTGTCGACACACGAGGTTTCAACGCATTCACGCCACCACCGGAGTGCGTCGGCGCATTTAGCCTCCATGTTCTCGACTCGATCATCGAAGAAGATGCGATCTCTCCGTTTGCCACCTTCTTGGCTCACATCGCGAGTCACCCCGATTTCAAACTGTACTTTGGCTTTTGTTCGCGGGCCAAGCGACGGCGAGATCCAGATCGAAGCGTGTACGAGCGCCGCTGGAAGAAGGTAGAGGTGAAAGCCAAGGACCTGATCAGCGGGAATCCTCAGACTGCAAACGCATGAGGCGTCGAGTTTGGGACACGGCTCGACGTGGTCACCCCGTTGTGAGTCGTGTGCGGCCACATTTTCCAGCGTGCACTTACCGTCGTCGTCCGGTTCGCAGTTTTCTGTGTCTTGGTTTCTTGGTTTCAAGCACTGGTACCTGTCGATGTACTAATCACTCGGGCCTCCGTTATCACCGTAATATAATTTTGCAAGGTGGGAATTGCGCAGACGGCGATGCGCTCTCTCTGTATCAGCTCCGTGTGTGATAATAGATGGATACGGACAAAATGCAAGATCAAACGCCAGACGTACAGACGAGCATCTAGGATATGTGTGTACCACGACCTGCAGAATGTAAATTTGACGCGAAACAAATCTGCGGTCATAACGCTCAAACCTGTACTGAATGTTGTCCATGAACCCACTTGGTGATCGGCGAATTGCATTTCCCGACGGAGAAAATCATCAGCGTGACAATCATAGAACAGAACCAAGCAGGTTGGCATTTTCTCGCCTGCTCATGTCCGAAGAAAATATCATTGACATGACTGGCTATACAATAATATAAACAGAGATGGGCCGGCCACCAACTCGCTCATGCATGCCAATGGGTTGCGCACTGTCAAGTAATGTCGCCAAAGACATGATTGCGCGGCGGACAAGCGCTAGCTCACCGCGAACATGGCGTAGATCGACAAGAGTACGATCGAGAGTTCGCTTCCCACCCCGAAGGAGACGAAGGCTGCGATGCTGGACAGGATGTAAGGAAGCGCGGACTCCACGATGACGAATGCAACGGTAAAGTACGTCGACACAAACTCATCCCCAAGCCCGTTGCGGAATCGGATCATCTATTATGGGAGGACCATCCGCAATGCGGACCGTCCTCCCATAATAGATGATCCGCACAAGAATGATACATGACATTGAGACTGATTGAGAAGGTGAAGTATATGAGACCAGCCAGTGCTGCGGAGCCAACGAAAAAGTAAGCATGTGGGGATCCTGAGACATACAACTCGAGGATGCCAGCAGCTACAAAATGAACGCGCCGAACGCCAGAGATCGTGTCGAGGATGCTTACCGAGCGTGGCCAGCCAAAGCAGGCACGGGACAATGATCACTTTCCTATTTCCGCACCAGACCGTCCAGCAATGGTGAATCTGAGGGACGAGATTCAGCAACGATCAGTTGCTTTTTGTCACGCTCACCAAGACACCATTTGACATGAGCTCGGGAAGAATGTACGCTGCAGACCCCATGTTTGATACCACGCAGAACTATGCTCTCTGTAGTACGCAGACGGCCCTCCAGGCCAATCTTGATGAACAACCCACATCTCCTGGGCCGCGATAGAAAGAGTACGGTGATGTAGAATAATAACACCGTGCTGAAGAACATTAGAAATCTGTGAGAGCCACGATGACTGCGCAGCTGTTGGATCGTCTGAAAGTACGGCATTAGCTCGATTCCTATCGTCCATAAAGCATGAGCGAGATCTAGTAGCCCTCCGGCAACCGTCGGTACGAACCATACAGAATAGCCATGAGTACGTTCCCAACATAGTATTAGTTCTGAAAGAGTGGTCCAGGCCCTTGTATGGACATTCGAGCATGCTGCGACACAAGCGTTCAAATCAGGAATGCGGACCGAACGAAGGCAGCTCACAGGATGTGGTTGACCACATCTCCCATGACATTGCTCTGATTTTATTATTCGGCAGGGCCATCTCTGCGTGGCATCCGCGAGTCGAATACTATTAGGTTGTGTGCTGATATGATGATGTTATGCCCGTAAAGGTTCCACAGACTAAAGCAGCGCTGGACCCAGGCCCAACCCTCGTTCTGCATTTTTGCTACGTAGCCGTCGCTCGATGATTGGATTGATCAAAAAGTGGCAGCCAACAACCAAGTACGCAGGCTTACCAAATCGGAGTCCATACGCTACTCCTTCCAGTTTACAAGTAGGGCTGGCTGACTCTCTTTCGAACCACCGTGGCATTCCGCCAAGGTTGAACATTTACAGTAAACCAATAGCGTATGGTCTCGATAGGTGATATTGTTACTGGTGGGAATACAACTGGATGGTATTCAGGGAGATGGATGGACACAACTGTGACGGACCTGGTGCCACAGGCCCGGGCAGCAGAGCGGAGTAAGTAAAAGTTGAACGTTGACTCAGGCCGCGTCGACCATTCGGACTGGACTCGAGTGAGGAATGCCGTGTGAGTGGCGACTCCGGAGTCCGAGCGACATATATTGAAGAGCGCCAAACCCTCTCACTAATCGTGCATATTTCTGTTCATCGATATCTCCTTGACGCCTAAGTGCCTCATACTTCTATCACGCAGACGGTCGTCGAAGAAGTGGGTGGGCTTTATTTGCATCTTATTTCGGCTTATTTGGCTTGTCGTGTGCCTGCCGCCGCCCTGCCAAGGCAAATAGTAAGTGCTGAATAGTAGAAGTCCAGTCATTCACCCGAACAGTCGCCAGTCACCCCAACCAGGTCATTTCACGCACTGAGCGTATCTTTTTACTACCCGCTCACCGTTGGCGCCGTCGCCTTCACACAACTTCATCCACGACACAGCCCAAGAACGGTCAATTCGTCCTTGTCAAGCGCGGGTGCGTCATGGGCGCGCACGAGTTCCGGCGACCGTACAGCCTAAACATGCTTCACATTCAACACGTGCACCTCTCCGAGTTGCTAGTCATGTTATCCCGACGTCCGCCCGTTCCTGAATCCTGCCGTTGTTCTGCCGCCTCTTGCTCTAGGGTCTAGGGTAATCTGTCCTCGAGCGAGCATCCGTGTCCACCTTTGCCTCGGGTTCTTTTGCCTAAATCAAATCATTTTTAAAGACAACTGGCACGACACCGCGATGTTGCAGCGGCAGGTTTGAAACAAGGCGAGAAACGAACTTCGGCTGGGAATGACATGTCGACTCATCTGCGTGGACGTGCTCGCGCGCTTCTAGCCGTCAGGCCGCCTCCGACTCTCCGTACTCCAATCCGATTGCTCAGAGATCTTGTCTCAGGTCCCCTATAAATGTCGGGCGCCGTTCCCGGCCGACAGACCGTTGCCTTCTCTCAGCGCCCCACGCCGATCGTAACCTTGAACGTGCTCGCCACCGCCAACGATGGCCAACGCGTCGCTCGAACTTCTACAGACGTTTCTCGCACGACGCCTCGCCACGGCGCGCTATCCTGGGGTCGTCGACGTCGCCTGCGCGCTCGGCGCTTTTTACGCCCTTGTCAAGGTCGCACAGGTCGCCCGCCGTCGGTTGAAGACGACAGATCTACGGGGGCCTCCGAATCCCTCTTTCGTGTGGGGCATCGGCAAGACGGTCCTCTCCTCCCTCGACTCGGGTGGAGTGTACGAGGCATGGGCGGAGGAATACGGTGGCGTGTACCAGGCCGCGTTACCACTGGGTGGAAGAAACATCGTTCTCTGCGACCCCAAGGCCGTCGCGCACCTTTTCGTAGGGGAGCCGTGGAGGTATATATTGACGCCTTTCACAGAGATCGCCGTGGTGAACCTCGTAAGTATATTTTTTTGGATGCTTTGCGAGGCCCCATGTCGATCAAAGTCACACAGGTAGGCAAGAACAGCATCTTGTCCGCAACAGGAGAGTGTCATCGCAGGTTCGCATTCGATCGTGTTCTGTCGATGGAGTACACATGCTGAGAACTGACGCAGGCAACGCAAGACTCTGACGCCGGCGTTCAGTAACGCTGCCATCCGTGGTCTGACGTCCGTGTTCTATGATTCAGCTTACAAGCTGAAAGGCGTCTGGGACTCGTCGATCGAAGCAAGCGGTGGAAGTGCTGTAATCGAAGTCCAAAATTGGTATTTGCCATGTTAACGGGTGTTTCGAAAACTTGACACGAAACACAGGATAAATCGTGTCTCGTACGCACGCGCCCCAGCTTGACCGTCGTGACGTCTGACCAAATTTGATCATAGTCTCGACACGATCGGGATAGCCGGGTTTTCCCACGACTTTGGGTCACTGGACGGTAAACCGACCCCGGTAAAGGAGGTTTTGGACGCCATCGCCGTTACAGGAGGGAACATCAACGTGCTTCTCGACCTGCTCGCTCAGGCGCTACCATTATTGTTGAAACTCCCGACGCCGCATTCGAAGCTCATCAAGAGGTTGAATGACATGGTGGGCGAGATCTCAAACGAGCTGCTCGCAAAGTCGAGACAAGAGAAATTGGTGGGCACCTTGGGAGAGAGTGAAGAGAAATCCATCCTTGGTCTTCTGAGTAGGTCTGCGCGTCGCTCCAAGATTTCGCAATTTGACACGGTTCGCCCAGTCGGGGCTGAGGACCAGGGCGGCCAGCTCCATTTGACTCGTGAAGAGGTTACAGCCCAAGTGCGTATGGAGATATTACCTCGGTCGATGTCCCAGTGACCGTTCTCACCCAGGCCAAAGTTTTACTTCTTGCTGGCTACGAGACCGCATCAAGTAAGCTGGTTTTTCCCTCGAGATGAGCCGCACTCACATCTTCTCGTCGCCCATTAGTCAGTTTGACGGTACGATAAATACAACACTATGAAAGTTATATGACTGATAGATGAACACTGACTATTTAGTGGGCATTGATTGAACTCTCCAGAAATCCCGCTATCCAAACGAAGCTGCGAACGGAACTTCTCGAGTTCGGGGCTGACCCAACGCATGATCAACTTTCAAACAGTCTCCCATATCTCGACGCCGTGGTGCACGAAACCCTTCGTGTTCATGCGCCTCACCCCGATTTGACACGCATGGCGAGTAACCTAGCAACGGGACGTTGGCACGCCATTTGACCCGCCGAGCACAGGCCGCAGTGGACGACGTGATCCCGTTGAGCGAGCCAATACGCACGCGATCCGGAAGACTCGTCGATCACGTCTCGATCGCCAAGGGGACCTACCTGTCTGTCTCGGTGCCGTCCCTGAACCGCTCTACGGCGCTCTGGGGTTCCAGTGCCAAGACGTTCAAACCCGAACGCTGGATCGACCAAGACGGGCTCCCGGCGCGCGCCAAGGAGATCCAGGGCCACCGGCACCTGCTGACGTTCATCGACGGCCCGAGGACGTGTCTCGGAAAGGGATTCGCGATCGCCGAGTTCAAGGTGCGACGCGTCCTGTTTCGGTTCTCGCAGAACGAGCTGAAAAGAGGGCGCGTTTAGATCGTGCTGTCGGTGCTCGTCAAGAACTACGTGTTCGAGCTGCGGTTCGGACCGGAGACGCCGATCGAGGTGGTGAGGGGTATCTTGCCGAGGCCCAGGGTGGCCGGCGAGGAGGGAACTGCGATCCCCTTGCGCGTGAGACGTTTCGAGTGAGACGCACCCCGAATGGTCGCCGTGGCGTGTACCCGGGGGACTCGATCTACGGATATCATACTTCTCAGGGTAATCTTATGCCTGTTCTTTGGACGACGCTCTGTCCGCTCGCTGCTTAGGAGAGGAGAGTGGTGTGATGAGTGGTGTGGATGGCGAGAGTGGGTGGGCAAGGGCGCGAAGCGCTCTTCGGCCCGGAACGGAGCCTGACCGGCCGGGTAGGGCGTGAGCTGCGAACCCCAAAGTGGTAGGAGTGGCCGACGACGCATGGAGCGAAGCAGCAATACCCGGCCGGTAGGAGGAGGACAGAATGGATGTCTGTCGCCCGTAGAATGCCTTTGGCATTGGGAATTCAGTGGGCCCACGGCGCAATGGAGCGCAGCATGCGCTCGAAAGGGCATGCTGCGCTTATTCAGTGGCATCAGCCACTTGCCTTTGGACATTGGGTTGGGTGTCTTCCTACAACCCAATTCACCCATGTAGCTATGTATTATACCTGTGGTGGGCCGGGGACTGCGTCGCTGCTGGCATTCGGGCCCAGCTCCTGCGGCGTCGTCGGCCCACTGTCATGTACAGTAGTCCCTGCCCATCTTGCCTTTTTTGTCTGTTACTGCGCGTGCTGTGTCCGTCATGGGGTTCGACCCTGATCCTGGAGGGGCAGCCTCGGACGGACGCGCAGAAAGGCTGGGAACCCTTTCACGCGCAGAGTCGATATTGGGACTCCTTCAGGGTCCTGGTACCTGAGACTCAGGGAGGGAATGGCAGGAGGCGGGACCTGTACAAGTAGTCGGCAGCCTCGGCGATGACGCGTGCATGGCGGACTCAGCTCGGACCTGGGACATCGAGTTGGCCAGGGAGGAGGGCTGATGGCATGAGCTGTTCCCGTAGCGGGTATTTGGCAGCTTTGGCCATGACGCGTGGGTCTCGGTGACCCCGCACGCGTCTCGTCGGCGATGTGTGCCTCGGCAAACCCACGCGCGTCTCATCGACGGCGTGTCTCGGCAACAACATGTGCCCAGCGTACTCGACCCGGACCTGGGACCTTGAGTCAACCAGGGAGGAGGAGGGACCGATGGTACGCGCTATTCCCGCTGGGGGTGGCTTCATACAGAGGGACCACATCGATGGGGCAACAGCCACGGCCACCGGGTAGGTAAAAGGGACGTCGACAGGGCATGAGCCACGACCGTCTGGATATGGAACGTCGATGGGGCACAAGCCACGGCCATCGGGGGGGTGCTCGACTCGGACCTGGGACATCAAGTCAGCCAGGGAGGAGAGGAGGGGGGGGCCGATGGCACGAGCTGTTCCCGTTGCGGGTATTTGGCAGCTTCTGCCATGGCGCTCGCGCCTCTCGGGAAGGGTGCTCGACTCGGACCTGGGACATCAAGTCGGCCAGGGAGGAGAGGAGGGAGGGCCAATGGCGCGAGCTGTTGCTGTTCCCGTAGCGGGTATTTGGCAGCTTCGGCCATGGCACGCGCGCCTCGGCGACAACAAGTCAACGACGTGTGCCTCGGCGACGACGCGTGCGCGGCGGGTTCAGCTCAGACCTGGGACATCGAGTCAACCAGGGAGGGGGTGCGATGGTACAGGGCTGGGTCTGTCGCTCATCCCGGCGAGCGTGCACGACGACATGTCGGGTGTACGGCGGATTCGACGCCCGGCGAGCAAGCTCGAGTGCGCAGAAACGGGCGAGGACGAGCGCTGCCGGGGGGACGAGCGACGAGGTGGAGGCGCGAGAACAAGAAGCGCCGCCGCTCGCTTAGGCCGCTAGTCCGAAGACCTAGCACTTTGGCTCCGCTCGTGCCTCACTATGCCATAGTCCATCAAACATGGGAGATACCTGGAGTCACCGCTCGGCCTGGTGACCCCGCCGGTGACCCCGCGTGACGCTACGCGAGGTCACCACGCCAGTACACGCCCCGCGACCTGCGCGGGACCCCGGCGGTCGACCCGATTTTGAGAGTGAGGCTGCGAGGCAACAGGAAAGTGGCGCGGACGCAAATCCCGCACAAACAGACGGATCGTCGTCAAGGCAAACGCTTCAAACATATATTTAGTACTGAAAGGCAAACGTGCTTAGATATGTTCTTATATGCTAAGTACAGTTGATGCGTCCTTCATTGACAAGCCTAAGGGCGAAGAGGGTTGAGAAATCAATGCCAACGAGCACCTTGGAACGACAACAGCAAAACACGGTTCTGATAGAAAACAATGAACAAATAGTACGCCAAGAGTTTACCAGCGGGTGCGACGGGGGTGCCACTTTGCCCAAAGGATTCCGATCAGAAGGGGCAATCCTGTGACGAGCCAAGCCCACTCCCTCATTCCGGCTGCCTGGAGCCAGCTACTGGCTTCCACAGCAGCACCCTCAAAATGGGTTTGCGCCAAAGCAACAGCAGAGCCTACAAAGTCGAGTATGAGTTCGAGAGTGCGCCGGCCCTAAGATTCAACACACACCTTTGATAGGAGCAGCGGGCCCAAAGCCAAAAATGCTCAGCAACAACGGCCTAAGTATCCATGATTGAGGAATGAGCAGCGCGGCGACGCTGGGTGCAAGAACATGGAAAAGCTGTGGATGTTTCCCTTTGATATCACCTTCGAGATTGATCAGTGAATAAACGGCCCTCGATAGCAGCACAGCATCGACATACAGATTACAGCTCTGAGCGCATGCACTTGCGGTTTCAAAGTAAACAGGTAAGTCGTAACGACCTCTTCGTCAATCCCGTAACGCGTGGCGAGCTTAACGAATGCTTGTGCAGTGTCGTCCATGCTTCCGTCAGCGATTTCCGCCCTCTTCACGCGACGCGGCGCTGTCTCGGAAACGGGTGTCTCCAGATCGTTCACCATTTTCGCGAATATGCTTTCGAGTTCTTTCGTGAGTAGGTCGTAGTGATCGTCTAGAACGCCTTTGATGTCATCGCGAAAAGTGACGGTGAGCTCGACGATGTAGTTTACAGCGGATACGACGTCAGCGATCTTGGCCGACTCGGATGGCCCGACGGCGTCTGCGAGCAAGCGGCGAACATAGGTTTGCCAGCTTTGTTCAGGCTGCTTCGCCAATTCCAAAAAGTCGGAATTTGGAGATGGCTTGAGCCCCATAAAGGTCTGAACCACGCCCGTCAGGTGTAGGACAAATGGAAGGTAGGTATCTGGATCAAAGACGTTGAGACGAAAACACGAGACAGGAAAAGCTCGAGAGCACCTACTCTGCACGTCCTCGGGTATATGAAAGGGGCGCAGCAACGCTGAATGAACATCAGTAGGCCTCTCCATCAGGATGACCCGGTGCTCACATGTGATCATGGCTGTATCGGTTGCAAGGACAGGCGAAGCTAATGAACCCACGGTGAAATCGAAGACGTTTTTGAGGCGAAGCAATAACATTACCATCGTATCTTTCTGCGACCTCATGGTTCTCGTTCACGCTGCTACCAACAGGGATAGCGCCCGTGGTTGGAAAAGCAAGCAGAAACGATACACAAATCTTGACGAACCGCATGGCTACGATCAGGACAGTGATGATGGGTTGAGCAGGATCGAATGGCCACAAGAGCATTTAAGTACTACCTGCCTTCGTGAGAAGCATACAGCATTCGTCGAAGCCTTGTCGTGGGAGGGCGACGCTGATCGTGCTGCAGCGCCTGCGAAATGATCGCGGATTCACACACGTACGAGGCAGACAGTCCTGTGGTCGTTCTACCTGTCAGATGAGGCAGCAAGTCATATAATAGACGCATCCGGTGTTCATTGCAACGTCCGGCGAGTCAGTTGTCGAGTCAGCCCCGAACTTTCAATCTGGCTGCTTGAGTCTGGATGCGTCCCAAACGCGTCCACACACGTTATTTCCGATTGTAAGCGATCACTCACCGTTCACATTGGTCAGAAAGACCGGTGTCGTCTGATATCGCACGCGAAGCCTGAGTAGGTTTGGCAATCGACGCGGTGGAATGTACAGCCACAGGGCTACCATGTGGCAGCTGCGGGCGCTCATATCATAGCCGGAAACTGGCCACAAGTGACGTCGGTACTTCTATTCTTGTTTCGCTCTCATCAAAGGAACTCGAGTAGCACCGCAGCTCGGGCAGCCCATGCAGTTCGCCAAGAGAGTCTGGTCGCCGCCATCCTGTACAACCCGCCGCTGGTCATGCGAGATCTCCGAGGGAATCACAGATCACTATCAAAATCATCGACGTGAAAGTATGGAAGTAACACCGCCAATGCACCCCTCATCAATCGGGGCGTTCTGACGAGCAGTCGAGCCCACTTTGGAAGTTTGCCCGTTCCGGCTGCCTGGAGCCAAACGAGCCAGCTGTTTGATTTCACAGAAGCACCCCAGAACCGCCTTTGAGATGCTGCGACAGTCTGGCCTACGATACGAAACTGAGCCTCATACATGTAATGTAAGGGTCTCGACGCACTGGGTCCGAAGCCGAACAGGCTCAAAAGAGGCTGAAGAATCCACGATTGTGGGATAAGCAGGACGGCGACGCTGAACGTCAGCGCAGGGAGGAGTTGCGGATACTGCTCATTAATGTCCCCTGTGCAACAAGCTAAGACTAGTCGAGAGCGCAGAAAGCTAAATCGACATACCGATTGCGACTGTGAGCGCCTGCACTTGTGGTCTCAAAGCGACTAGGTATGTTGCGACAACCTCTTCTTTGATTCTGTAACGCGTCGCAAGCTCGGTGAGTGCCTGCGCAGCACCATCCAAGACCTTGTCGACCGTCTCCGCTCTTTCAGTGTGGCCAGATGCTTGGTGGGGGAGAGGAATGCTCGCTAACTCGTTCCGTATTTTCACGAAAACGTCTTCGAGCTCTCTGGTGAAAGCATCAAAGGTGACTCGGTGAGCGTTCAGAGACCCTTGGACACTGTCGCGAAAGATGGCAGTCGCACGGAGAATGTGATTCATGGAAGATATGACGTCGTTAAACTTCGTAGACTTGAGGTGCGTGGCAGCAGTTTCGAGTAGGCGATGAACATAATCACGCAGCGTTTTTTCGGATTTCTTCGCTGCTTCCCAAAAGTCGGACGGTGACGATGGTTCGCGTTTGTCAGAATCTTGGATCGCACGAGCTGTGCCAACGGCCGAGGGGAGAGAGACGTCTACGACACAGATAAGAATGACAAATAGGGTAGGATGAACCGTATACTTTGTACGCCCTTGAGGAGATAGGACGGGCTCAAGAACGCTGCTATACACGCCAGAGTCAGCGCGCCTCAGCAGACCTCGATGGCGTGGTACTGACATGTTTGCGAGGCTGCCTCGCGGCCCTTGCCTGTATCTGGTGAGACTGGCGAACGAGCAAATGCCGGGATCGAAAACGTGACCGTCGCGTTCGAACATTCGAAAGTGAAACGAGGACCCTACCACTGGAGCCCTCTGCCATCGAACGCTTCTCCAATGCACCCACGTCCGCGACACCGCCGCCCACCAGCCAAGCACGCTTTGCGGCGGCGGAGGCGAGGACGGACCTCGTCTTTTCGCGCACTCGCTCGCTGATCGACGAGCGGTGAGTTACGCTCCGATACCAAAGAATTGGTGGGACTCTAATTCGTCGCCTTCTCAGTGCAGTCTTGGGAATGAACATGAATGACAGAACGAAGCTGCTTGTTGATCCTAGTGGCTGCAACAACTTCGTCGTGACGGAGGCCTCATGTGGCCCCAGGTCTGTTCTTCGTGAGAAATATACACGTGATCCGTCCACATGCCATGTTAGGCATAGACTCTTGTCTCGACCGTCCAATGACCGTCTGTCTGTCGCGACTCGTCGGGAAGAGCTATGTAATGAGTGTAAGAAAGTTCAGCGGAAGATGCAAAGTACAGGTGAGTCCGAATATCGGCGCGCAGTGGGTGAAACACTTGTCAGACACAAAGTCACAACCAAACTATCAGCGCTTTCCAACGTTAGCATCGCCAACACCATTCCGAGAGTCCGACGTCCAACGTCCAACCGGTCATTCCGATCCAACGTCTACGCATCCGACCCACTTCAACGGAGAAAACGCAAACCTCTCCAAGTTTTGCTGGAACCATCTCATGCTTCCCAGATACAACGACCTGATCGGAAACCCTGCGGCACGTCTCTGCTCCACGACCTCGCGAACGAGGTCAAGGCAGGGCTTGACATGAGTGTTGGAGATGAACAGCGTCCTCAGCTTGACTCCGCCGTAGTCGTCCGGGGTGCCGGTCTGAGGAAGAAGGGGAAAGACTTGCGCATGTTGGCTGGGAGTTCCTTAAGCTCAAGCGTCGTGAGACGAGATGCGTGACAGATCCACCCTTGGCCCCACTTGACTGATATGCCCGGGAAGAAGGTTGGATCGAGCATGGGGACAGAATCAACGGATTGGGCTTCTGCGTCCTGATCACCTATTTGATCGGCATATGAGACCAGTGATTCGAGTCGCAGAGCAGCCTTGGGGCTGGCTTGGTTTGCGGACAGCGGCGAGTACAAGAGAGAAAGTAAAAGGATACGGTTACACGGAGTGGAAAGACAACACATCAGCGACAAATAGAAAACACCGACTCAGAAACGCAGGAAACAAAGGCGTACGACTCGGACGGCTGTCTACTAGCGGGGCATCGCCCAGCAAGCTCCTTACAGAACCTCGCCCATGTACGGCTTCACGCGGAGAGGCACCTTGCACCCGACCTCGTCGACCACCCTCGGCCGTGGAAGGAATCCCCTGCCAATTCCGATCTTTGCGTCCATCCCATCAGGCAGCTCAAAGACAAAGTTCTTGACGAGCACAGTCAGAATGGCCTGTGAGACACCCCTCAGCGACCGAATCGAGCTGACGTCCGGCAAACAGGCACCCACCTTGAACTCGACGAGCGCAAAGTTCTTCCCGAGACATATCTTGGGACCGTCCGAAAATGTCAACAGATGACGATGCCCCTGTACTTCTCTGGCTCTTGCTGGAATTCCGTCGTGACCCTCTTCGTTGTCAAGCCATCGACTCGGTTTAAAGACTCTGGCGTCCTCGCCCCAGACCTCTTCTGTGACATTGATGGAAGCCATCGGAACTATAAGGGTCGTCCCTTTCGCGATATGAAGGCTCTCGACTAGCTGGCCAGATTTCGTGCGGACTGGCTGCGAGAGAGGAATTACGTCGTCTTCGGCGGCCTTGAACCACGAATGAGGTGGCGGGTTAGAATGGTAAAGACGACGCTACGTACCTCCCGCATAAGTTCACGGACGGGTGCATGGGTGCGAAGTATTTCATGGACGACGGCATCAAGATAAGGAAGATCATTAGCGAGTTGATCATATGTTGGATCTGAGTCATGCTCGAGAAGTTCGTTTCTCAGCTTCGTCTGGACGTCTGGGTTTCTCGAGAGTTCAATCAAAGCCCACTGCACATCCGGCGTGAGCGTCGGTGCAGGTACAGTACGAATAGCCTTACCGTCAGGCTGACTAGCGTAGATGTTAAGTCGAATATTCACCTAGATTTAGAGCGCTGACTCACTAGATGTAGTCTCATATCCTGCGAGGAGCAGGGCCTTCATCTATACCGAAGTCTGGATAAGCCCAGACATTCAATGACCGAGACTTCAAATCACCTGTGCAAGAACCTCTTCCTTCGACAAGGGGAACTGTGACTCGCCGCCCTCTCCTTTAACTATTTCCAGCACGTCAATGACACGAGTGCCGTGACAGAAACGAAAACATACTCAGTAGTCCAATGATGGACTTTTCCTCCTTGTCCCCAACCACGCCCATCTTTAGTTCCTGTTTCGTTCGAGCCATCAACATATTCGATATCTCTTCCATCGCAGTGTTCAACTTCCACGATAACCTCGTGCGCGAGGTGGGTATCTGCATGAGAAACGGAAACACCTGAGCTAAGAGGTTGACACCGATATGAAACGCAGATTGAGGGGGAGATGCGCTGAAAGCATCAAAAACCTCAACTACTGCGTTATGTTTCCCGTCGAGAGCACCGAAATCGTGCGAGAAGGCAGCGAGTCCCATGGAGTCGATACTACATATTTTGACAGTTAAAGACTCCGAGTTAAAGGAGCAAGAAGAAAAGCTGACGAGATGTGATTCATCCTTGATATGCGACTGTCAGAGGGGTCGAGCACGGAAAGAGTAGCTCTCAATCTCACCAGTTCTGAACTTCGATGATCGCAACATCCCCACCGCTCGATTCAATGAGTGTGTTCCAGGCTCCTTTCGCCTGGAGGTAGGTTAGATGAAGCGACATCCAAGGAGATCAACCACGTACCTTGTGTGCTGAGTCGTAGAAAATGGGTGTCAGCTTGCGGAGGGCAGCGATGCTGAACGCAGGACTCAAGGACCTGCGTTGCCTGGTGGGACCGCATCGCTCAAGCACGCCGCGCACACGACGAGAAACCCCGACACTTTACCTTCTGTGGTCCTCCCCGTCTGCCCAGAACAACCCTCGTCCAAACTAGGATTAAAACCGGTACAGATCAGAACTCGTTAAATACCAAAAAACACATTTTTCCGGGGACTCACGCCCCGCTCCAAGATCTTCTTGGCCATCGACGTCCGGACGTACGTCCAGCTCTGCTTGGAATTAAAATGGGCGATCGCGCGCGGGTCGTACAGCACGACATTGCGCCCGCAGAGCGCTTTCGGAAGCTCGTATGCCCCGCCGTACGTGCGCGCCCAGGCCTCGTACATCAAGGAGGGATCTTGTGCTTCCATGAGCGCCATCCCGACCCCATAGGCTAGGCTCGGGTTGGGCGGGCTTTGGAGGTCCGGCGTGCGGACTTGGTTGCGTGCGCACGATGCGCGAAAGAGCTGGACGAGCGCGAACGCCGCGGTGCACGCCACGACTACGTCGAACGGCGACAGCGACGGGATGCGAGACAGGATGTCGTGGACCTTGGAGTAGAGTAGGTCCATGGCTGGGATGTAGGATCACTGAGTGGATAACTGGGTGCAAGCAGGTTGGCGAGGCATGAGGGCTTTTTATGCCACATAGCCTGCGACGAAGGTAGCAAGGAATTAAATTTATTGTACAGGGGAACAAAAAGGCCAAGGCACATACTTGAAGTTTTGTCCAAAATAGGGAACTATGACGAAATATCAAGTTTAGGCACGAGACCAATTTGACTGAGGTCGCTAGACTAGTGACCAGTCGCGTCTATGACGGATTAGGAAGGCGCCGCGATCCTGTGGACGAGGCTGTCTATCGACGGACAGCCTCATCACCGGATCCTCATACCCTTGTACCAACCATTCGCACACCAATCCTTCGTCACGACGCAACTGCAGCGGCAGTCTACATCCTTCGACTTGCGCTCACCCTCGCGCTCCGGACGTGACTACGGCAGCACCACGGCAGTTGCGACAGTGTGACTGCCATGATGTTGGCGTGTTCATGACACGGATGCCACCCTCCGGGCGCCCGTCAGCACCCTCTGCGCCCTCGCTTGACCGCGCTCATTTGCCGCGTGCACGCCCTCCAATCTGACGTGATCACGGCAACACCACCCTTCACGCGCTCATCCACCCTCTCGACACATCGTGACCATGACGCGACCGCGTGTGTCCCTTATTCGACATGACTGCGGCGACACCATGGCAGTCTCACGTCGGTCGCGAAAGCGTGACAACACACCTTCGCAATTGCACACCCCATCGCGTCCTCCCCATCACCTCATCCCCATCCTCCCTCCTGATGTCTGATGCAGTAGGTGCAGTGGGCGTGAAAAGTGGGCGTGGTGGGGGCAGTGGTGACGGGAAAATGCGACGGCGCAACAGCGCAATGGGAGAGCAGGATGACGGAAAGAAAGACACCAGCCTGGGCGACGAGTGTTGGTGGCCGCAAAAAATGTGTCAGAGAGCGGTGATGGCGAAAAACACGGCGAGGGCGATCTGAGAGTGTTCACGCTCAAATTTAGATAGTGCGGGCGACGGGCGAGTATCGAAAGAGAGGAAGCCGTGTGGTGCGAGAGGCGTGTATGTCGCATGACATGGCACGATCGTGCGCTGGCTGAAAAAATGAGAAAATATGCTTGTCCCAAAATGGCCATGCCAACTTTGGTGCGTCTTCCGGTCATTTTCGTGCACGTTGTAGGAGATTTACTCAAACACGGATCTTTCATCACTGAACATCATGTTTGATTGAGGCAATGTGTATATTCATCACTATCTGACACATCTACAGATGCTACTACATGTTGGGGCACGTCGGCCGAGCGCACATCAGGGGCACAGGTCAACACGAGGAGGGGCAGTGGATGACGGTAGGTCACGAGAAAGCGCAGGCAGTGAGCCCATGCGCTCAAGTTGATGCTGCCAGCATGAATGAGCCCAAGGCAGCGGTGGATGATGGTTGGATGCAGGGATATGCAAGGGGGATCCAGCTGTGGACGACAGGGGGTTGGCACGAGGAAGCACAGGCAGCAAGCCCTTGTGTTGTATTTGACATGCCACAGGCATGAATGAGCCCAAGTGGGAGTCCATGTACATACCACGTGCTTGTAGAGGCTAGTACTATGTCCATTGATGGAGCGAGAGAGTGTTTGGGCGAAAGCCCCGAAGGGCTTTCCGGCCCGAGGCACTGCGGGGGCGAGCAAGCTGCCTTGGGCGGGATGGGCCCAAGCAGGCTTGCTGAGCCCCTCAGCAAGTGCGACGGACAGATATGGACGTCGCCCTGCGAGAGGGAATGGTGGGCGGGTGCGAAACGAGGAGCGGGCGAGGCGCTCGTGAGGAGGCCAGCTCGCCGCCAGCGCGAGGTGGCAGACGAAAGCCCGCTGCCAGCACCGCCACCTGACGGCGCTCGTACACGGACTCTATTCTGGGCAATCACGTGCCGTGTATGCCCCGAATGACTGTGGACGATGATGGGCGCGAGTAGACGTGAGGGTTGGGTGGAGGAGACGCGAGGGGGAAGCTGTGGACGACGGTGCGACACGAAGCACTGAAGGCGAGCCCTCTCGCTTGACACGCCGGCGACGTGAACGAGGCCGAGGGGGCGGTGGATGATGACAGGCGTGAGTATGAGACGCGAGGGCAGGCAGCGGGGCACGAGGAAGTGCGGGCTGCAAGCCCTCTTGCTTGAACAGACTCAAAAGTGGCCAGCAGAGGGGCAAGGCGAGCAGTCCAGCCCATATAAACACGTAGAGGCGAGAACGAGCAAAGCACGGTAGTGGCGACAGTTGAGAGCTTGCACATGAAAGGGCACACCACGGAAACAATGCGGTCCCTGACCGAAAGTCAATTGGTTTATGACTAAACTTAATATTTCGTCATAGCTCCCTATTTTGGACAAAACTTCAAGAATATGCCTTGTCCTTTTTGTTCGCCTGTACAATAAATTTACGCACGCATATGGGCTACGACAAAACTATATATTTGTATTGATATTTAGGGACTAGCAATATGTTCGCTCGAATTCTAAATTTCAGCGCACATATTCGCTGCCAAGAATTTTTAAAGTCTTTCCCGTTCCCAAATACGAACTTATATTTTAAACACCGTCTTGACGTTTTCGACGTAGGTGTAACGATCGTACCTCGGTACGCCTACTCTACCGACTTTCGTTTCAGAACTCATCCGCTGTCTTCGTTATTAACCCGAAACCACCTATGCAAATGCTATGCCTAACTAGACCTTCCATGTCTCGCTTCGTATGCGTTCCTGTTTCATTTCTACCCATAGACATCGCCTAGCTACCCGCATATAAAGGCTCCGTGTAAGGACAGTCACTCGAATACAGAGGACTTGATCCAGTTCTATTCGTGTGATTCTTCTACCGTGTGCCAGCAGGTACGTACAGCCGAAGCCGACGGTATGCGTCACCATGATGCCGCGGTCCAACTTGTTGGTAAGTAGTAAACCCGGTTTCCAGGTGTCCGTGTTGCAGGTCTGCCGCTGAAACGCATGCGTCGTCGACTCGCGTTGCCTGACGGGACCCCATCGCTCAAGCACGCCTCGCCACGACGAAGAAACTCGACACCTGCCTTCTGTGGTCCTCCCCGTCGGCCTAGCGCACGCCAGGCGCGTACGAACGCAAACACTATGCGGCACGCCGCGACCGCGTTCAAGAGGGAGAAAAGACATGGACCAGAGACAGGACCCTCGTGGATCGTCTCGGGGACCTTGGAGAAGAGTACGTTCATGGTTCGGATTCGCCGAGATCGACTATGAACGCTTTCATGTGTGAGCCGATGATATATCATAGGGCGATCGATTTCCCCCCGGTGGACGTCCGAACCGACCGGGTACCATTTTTCAGCTCTGACGGGAGCCGGTCATCATGCGCTGAGCTTTCGCCGCCTGTCCGTCGACGTGACGTCGGGCAGCTGCGGCAAGAGAACAATATCCTCGAAACAAACATGAGGGCGGTCACATCGCACTGGTGTCGACAGCAACAGTACCGTCAGAGAACAGAGGCATAGGTCATGCGACGTGCAGTGCCAAGAGAAAAAAAAGGTCTCGACACACCTACGTGAGAGCTTGAACTAGGGAGTTTTCTTCGGAGATGGGAACAAGGAGCAACCATGACGAGCTGGGACGAGGAGAAAATAATTGTTATAAGCGTCCTTACAGCGCCGGGATAGAGAATAGTGACACTGCGAGACCAAATGAACTCGAGACCACCATCATGTAAATAATATTTGGCTCTTTCGCGAAAGCATCAAAGATGACTCGGTGAGCGTTCAGAGACCCTTGGACGCTGTCGCGAAAGATGGCGGTCGCGCGGAGAATGTGATCCATGGAAGATATGACGTCATTAAACTTCGTAGACTTGAGGTGCGTGGAGGCAGTTTCGAGCAGGCGGTGAACATAATCACGCACCGTTTATTCGGATTTCTTCGCTGCTTCCCAAAAGTCGGACGGTGATGATGGTTCGAGTTTGTCAGAATCTCGGATCGCACGAGCTGTGCGAATAACAGCCGAGCGGAGAGAGACGCCTACGACACAGATAAGAATGATAAATGTGGTAGGATAAACCGTATACTTTGTACGCCCTTGAGGAGATAGGACGGGCTCAAGAACGCTGCTATATATGCCAGAGTCAGCGCGCCTCAGCAGACCTCGATGGCGTGGTACTGACATGTTTTCGAGGCTGCCTCGCGGCCCTTGCCTGTAGAACGAGCAAATGCCGGGATCGAAAACGTGACCGTCGCTTTCAAACGTTCGTTGAAAGTGAAACGAGGACCCTACCACTGGAGCCCTCTGCCATCGAACGCTTCTCCAATGCACCCACGTCCGCGACACCGCCGCCCACCAGCCAAGCATGCTTTGCGGCGGCGGCGGCGGCGGCGGCGGCGAGGACGGATCGCGTCTTTTCGCGCACTCGCTCGCTGATCGACGAGCGGTGAGTTACGCTCCGATACCAAAGAGTCGGTGCGACTCCAAGTCGTCGCCTTTTCAGTGCAGTCTTTGGAATGAACATGAATGACAGAACGAGCTGCCAGTGCTTGTTGATCCTGGTGGCTGCAACAACAACTTCGTCGTGACGGAGGCCTCATGGCCCCGGGTCTGTTCTTCGTGAGAAATATACACCGTACTTCCGTTGATCCGTCCATATTGCCACCATGTTAGGCAAAGTACAACCAGGGGTTCAACGTTCATCCATCACGCCTACATAGACTCGGAGCTTGTCTCGAGCCTATTGACCGTCCAATGACCGTCTGTCTGTCGCGACTCTCTGGGAAGTGCTAATGAGGTGTAAGAAAGTTCCGGCGAACTCAATTCAATGGAAGATGTAAAGTACAGGTGAGTCCGAATATCGGCGCGCAGTGGGTGAAACACTGAAGTCACAACCAAACTACCAGCACTTTCCAACGTTACATCGCCAACACCATTCTGATACAACAGCCAACCGTCATTCCGATTCAACGTCTACGCATCCGACCCACTTCAACCGAGAAAACGCGAACCTCTCCAAGTTTTGCTGGAACCACCCCATGCTTTCCTCGTCCATGTCTCCTATGCTTCCAAGATACAACGACCTGATCGGAAACCCTGCGGCGCGTCTCTGCTCCACGACCTCCCGAACGAGGTCAAGGCAAGGCTTGTCATGAGTGTGGGAGATGAACAGCGTCTCGAGCCGTGGCAGCCTCAG
>JBBPMC010000593.1:0-19719 GCA_038090115.1 Strobilomyces echinocephalus | reverse complement strand
TCATCAATGTCCACACCTACTGACGCTAGCTCCTCTCGCTTGGTCCGCAGATTATCCAAGAACTGGCGAGCATCGCCTCCTTTCGGCATCCGAGAGTCCAGGAACTGGGTGTGCAGGTCCGTTTGCGTGTAAGCCCCCTTCTCTGTATATTCCTGCTCGATCGCCTTCCACATATCTTTGACAGTGCCCAGCTTCCGGATTTTCAACGCAGTTGAATCAGGGATACGCTGGGTGAGCAAATGCTTCGATATGCCTTCGTTCTTCAGCCATTTGTGTAGCTCCTCAGTGTCTTCAGCGGTCAGAGGGGCGGTAAACATTGGTTTGGCTGCAGTTCCATCGAAATGGCCCCACATGGCCTTAGCTTCGACGGCGGTCTGAAAGCGGAAGGTAAAGATCGCCCAGTTCGTGCCTGTGATGTCCAGCTTGGGCACGTTGCTGGGGAGCGTATCGGTAGTGACAGGAGTAGTGGTTGACATATTGGTGAGTGAGAGATCTGGGTTTTAGTGCGAAGCGTCAGGGCTCATAACCTATAAGAAGGCTATGCGCAAAGCTCAGTCGTTTTCGGTGCAAAACGGACTCAATATTAATCACCTATGCGCAAAGCTAACATACGGGTAAGCATAGGTGTCGTACAATCTAAATACGAGCGCTCACCTCAGTCGTTTTCGGGGTAAAACGGACTGAGGCGGCAAACTACGAACGGGACGTTTAAATATCCGTAGGTACAAACTAACGACAATAGAATGTCAGTAGATAACGTGTCCAAGGAAACATGTAGATGATAAGAAAGGGTCAGGCGGTCTGTCCATCATACGGAAAACAGCGTTCGGGTATCATATAGCTGCGTGGTACTGCGTGATCAACCGTGTCAATGCATGATCGACCGCGCGCACACTTGTGCATTCTGACATGTAATTCATGACCTTGGTCCAGCAATCGTGTCACCAATACTGAAGCCGTTGTGGAAGAGCCAAAAGTTGACGACCATTTGGATCCCCGTGAAGACTTGTCACGTCGCCTCAGGGCCCTTCTCGCGGAAGATGACGTGGATCAAACTGCCCTGCGTTGCGCCAATGGTTTTTTTGCCCACAATCCTGAACAGAGTTTCACCATTGTCGACCATTATACCGTCGTCAAAGACGGGATTCGATGACTTTGGATCTGTGCGATGAATGTTGACACCTCAGGGAATGACCATGCTCAGAATTTGCTTCCCCGACCAAAGAGGCTTTGGTTCGATGATAGCGGGGATTGGGACATCACCATCCCACTTGGGGAGCCAGAGAAGGATGTTTTGCACTTGATTCCAATCCAAGAACGTGTCTCGCAAGGTAAACTTGCGGATACCGCAAAGCGTGTCCTGAACGATACCCATGACAGGCTTATTCACTTGCGAGGATATAATCTGCAGAAATTTCGTACCACACTCGAAGGTGAAAGGTATGCTCAACCAAATGACTGACCTGGTGCGGAACCTATGCAATCTGACTCAATTTGGCGCAGGTTTCTTCAGATTGGGATATGCTAGAGTTCCAGTGAGTCGAGTGAGCATGTCAGGTATAACGGACGCACTGCATGTTCATTTCATCGCCATCGGAGTCTGCGTTGTAAGGTGGCATAAGGGATAAATTTAGACGGAATGCTGTAAATTTGATCATCAGTCAGACCCGAAAGGAACTGAAAACATACTAGAATACTACCTTATGGCTCATCATACTCATTTTGTGCAGACTGGGTTGACGATTGAAAAGAACGAAACTGACAGTCGTCATCAATTGGCCCCCCAATAACTAGTGAGCTCGAAACGAGGCGACTTACTCTCCATCTTAGTGTCTCTCGATAATCCAACTGTACCACGGCAGGAAAGCATCAGCGTGCTTGTTGTACCGCAAGTCTATACGTTCGCCCGTATCACAGACGACATATTTTGCTCCCGGGTACATCGAAGGACCGTTATGAACAAGCTCCTGGAAGTATGCAATGTTGTATGGCGTCACTGTATGGTGGGGGTGACAGCCGGGTGATCGGGCTCGAAAAGAGTGATTCCGGCGCCAATGGTGATGATCATACTCATCGCAATCAGAAACGCGACTGTCTTGAACATCCTAACTCGTTGCTGGACAGCACGGTGAGTCACGACGTCCCTGGGAAGCTGTTCCAGAACTCACCATTTCCCACAGCAACGACGCCAAACATCTGGAAAGCGCACCCCATTCTTCTGCAACGCCTGGGGAATACCAGCTATATCGTTATCCTTGTGCGTCGCAACATGAAACTTCGCATCGGAACAATTGCATAGCCGTGTCATCAACGAGGTACAAGAATAAATATCGCTAGACTCACCTCCGGCAATTGCTCGAACTTGTCAGAGAGCCCAATCAGGTGCAAGTCCAAGTCGGACATCTTTTTGAAGGTCACGCATACTTCTGAAGGCATAAACAGCCTTTTGTCCGGTTGTGGCGACTTGATGTCCTGTTTTCGGGGCGACAGGCACCACGTTCAGCAAGACGTCAGTGCCATGTGTCACTGGGTACGAACCTCATCTTCATCCTTGGGTTGCTTATACTGGCGGCACCCTCTTCTTTGGGTTCGTCAGCTCCGCAAACCATCTTCGTCTTGCAGTGCTCCCAGACAATGCCCATCCGTCTTTTTGGATCGTGGACGTGCTCAGGGGAATATGTAGCCAGCGGAGATGCATTCGCGGTGAGCCCTGGGTTGGGGGTAGAAAGATAACAATCGGTCACTCAGATTGGGGGGAACTGTTGGCCCACTGAGTTCCTGTGTTTGGCATGGGTGATGGTCTTATTGAGAGGACCAGCTATGCGATGCTTAGAGTCGGGCTTGGGCGGCCACCTTTGGGCGAAAAGTTATGGGCTCGGTGACTAACCTACGTCGAAGGAAGCCAGTTTCCATGCCGTGCGACAAACGTTGGATAAACTGTCTAGCGTGTGAATCACTCATTAGCTAGACTGTTCGCTTTTTCATTCAGACAAACCGGCTAGCTACCACGTTACTCAGTTCTCGCTCCATCTCAGCTAACATCCGACCTTTAATTGATCTTGCTTTTACTGGGCACCCTCATGTGATGCAACGTCGACACCACATACAAGATAACGACAGGACGGCATGACAAGTCGATGTCGACATGGCGTGCTCCGCAATGGTGTCAGGAACTCACCCGAGAACAGGGACGTTGTCGTCAATGATCCCAGCCATGCACGATACACTGACGGGGGTGGTGCCAATGACATCAATGTAGCAGGATGATGGTAGGTATCCATACTAGGACTCGATACACTGCCTGCAGCACTGGCAACACTGTTGATATTGATGCGATATGAATATGACAATGACAACGCCTCAGATGTCCAAGCCACGTGGATGTGACGACGACGGAACATGACAACAAGACAGCAATGTACTGACATGAAGGTGATGCTGACATTCTTCCATCTGATTGGCCAGACCTGCTGCTCAGGCTTGCTGGTTATGTTCTTACTCACGACGACACTTTGCTTACCGCGTGTCATCTTCCTTCTGAAGATCTGGCCTTCACCCCCCTCTTGCACATGCTATCCTGCCAATGCATGTGGTAGCCACGCCGATGAACAACTCAACTCAACATGTCCAACAACGAGGAGCACAAGACAAGGAGAGGAGGACGTGATGTTGACCACTTGATGCAAGTCGACTTGCACAGTAGACACAGTTGCTGTTGGCATCGATGCAGCCCCGGTGTGCACAACTTGAGGATGCTGACGTGGTGGGACTTGGAGCTGTCACAGTATCCTCACTTGACTGCACCCATGGGTACATCGCTGCAGGTACCCAACCCGCGTGGACCACATCCAAGATAAGGTCCTTGGCATACAGTAGTACTCTACCTGTGCCTGCAGTACAGCCTAAATCTGTAAGTCCACAGCTCATTGCTGCACCTCTTCCATTCCCTGATATGGTATGCAGGACAATTTGAACATGACAAGGCTGAACATTGACGTGAGATGGACTGACAACGACAACAAGACACAACCACAGCAATGTGCTGTGTCCTGAGATGAAGGTAACATTGGCACTATGTGAACATGCTGATGATGTTGATGTTAACTGTGCTGTTGACAGTAAATATGCTGATGCTAATACTCGAGTGGAATCACTGAGGGGTGTCTGAAGGTCTCTGAAGGTCTCAAATGGATGTCAATCTTGAGTTCTGGGAGACATTGTTATAGATCTATTTGCACAGATTTCCTACCATACTTATGCAAGGTCACTAGATTTACATATGATGAAGAATTCAGCAGATGTATGAGTAGAAGGAACTAGACAAATAGAGTACTATGGTCATAATGAGAGGTAGTAGTAAGAGCCCTATGAGCCCTCTGGCACAAAATATGAAATTGCATGTAGTGTGGATCTCTGGATTTTTGAGCCACCTGCAACAGCTGAAGGACTGGCAGATAAAGGCTTTGTAGTACTCCATCCTCACTGAATTTCAGGCTGTGTTCTGACATCTCACAATAGTGATTGAATAGAGCCTGTGAATCTTAAACCATTGAAACACAACCTAAGTAAGCAAGTGACTCACTCCAGTGATGACAAAGGCTATCATGCACATGGGAATCTGGCCATTATTCAGAACACCAAGACGATTGATCCCTAGCTGGAGAGGCTTTTGTCCATAGAACTCCACAAGTCCATGGTAAATAAGTGAGTTGGCAAAACAATGAACCTTGAGTTCATAGGTTATATGGACAATGAATGAATACATTTAGTACAATAAATATAAGTGAATACATACCACTCCATTATGCTTCTTGTGACAAAAGGCAATGCTCTCTAGATCCAATGCCTTTACCAAGACAAGCTCTTGCTTGTTGGGTCTGTTGATATCAATTACAGGTAGCTGAGAGAAATTTCCTGTCTTTTGCAAATCCAAGAAGATATGAGAAGTTAATAAACTTCTTTGGAAAGCTTGGGGGATCCCATTGAAGCGAAACAAACTATCACGCATGATTGAGCGAGTAGTTTGAAAGCTTTTGCAAGCCTATGACATATATTATATATATTGTCATAAGATGAAAATTATGCACTTACTTGGTCCAATAAGTCAATAGACTCTGGTAGTTCCACTAATATGATCAATAAGCTTTGTGTATATGTATGTTGATTTTGAAAAATAAGACTTACTAACTCGTTCTGGTACACATACTCTCCACCATTCAATCACATCTCTTGATGGTTTGTCTAGTAAAAGAAAAAACAGATCATTGCTTGAAGATTGATTAATCTCTTGTATTCTTGATTGCAAGAGACTCTTTACGATGTTGATTGCACAACAGCGAACAACAGAGAGATTGGAGAGTGGTGTAGGTATCTCTTGGCCACCACAGAAAGCATTAACCAGAAGTATAATCTCAAGGTCTGGGTAAATAAAGGTGTAGAGCTCCTTTTTAAGCTGGTTTGAAGTGATTAGAGAAGGAAATGCAAAGAAGTATGCCAAAAAGGTGGTTAAAGCTGTATTATGAATTTATTAGTTTGAAGTATGTATCAATATTCATATGGACTTACCATCAGGAACAGAGTCTTGGATTTCCTTGAAACAATTTGTACTTGGATTGTCTAGGTAGATTTCTTCTAACTTAGACTATAAGAGGTTGATGGTGGATTCTATCAAATGTAAGCAAATTTCAGCAGCAAAGGAACAATAAAATTACCTGAGATTAGAAGTTCAAACAGGACTAAAGAAAATATATCAAAGTTTAATCTAATACAGAACAATTGACTTACTTGTGTTGATAGAATGAGAGGTATTCTTCTGAAGCCTTTTAATGGCAGAAGCTACAAAATCAATTATATTTGTGTATTAAACCAGATTAATAGACTTACAAGATACAACAGGCCTTGGACTATTTGGTCTTGGAACATTGGACTGGTTGGGATACCTCCATTCATATTGTATAACATCTTGAACCAGCTGAAGATATGTGCTGTTTGCTGGTAGAATAGTGGAAATAGCAGATTGCCCAGAGATATCTGTTTCCAATGGCATAGTAGAATACAAGAGATTTCCCTGAGGTAGTAAAGGCTGAAATATCATGAATATAAAAGTTTAAGCTTGATAAAAGGTATTTACAGCTTGTGATTGAGTTGGCTGATCTTGGGCATTTTGTAAGAATGAATTACTGTCTATACCCTAGTTTAAAATATAAAACTTGAATTCCATGATGATTGTAAAATTGCTTATAAGTTCAGGAAAGTAATATGCAAACAGATCTTCTTGACTTGGATTGTCAATATTCTATTATTTTGGAAAGAGAAATAATCAGCTCAAAGGATATTATAGAGTTGTACTTACTCTATGACCAGACATTTGCTGAATTCCAAGGCTCTGGATCTCATAGTCATACTGGAGATAGGAGACTTGATGACTCCTTTGATCTGGAATGACAGGGCCCTGTTGCTTTGGAAAAAAATGGTTAACACAAATAATGCAATGAAGATGTGTTTCACTCACATGGCCAGACATTTGCTGATTTCCAAAGTTCTGGAATTGCTGGGGATAAGAGACTTGATGACCTCTTTGATCTGGGATAATAGAACTCTGTTGCTTTTGAACAAGAGGTGATTAGCTCAAACCATATTATAGAAATGTACTTACTCCATGCCTAGGCATTTGCTGATTTCCAACTTGAAAGCCCTGGATTTGCTGGGATTGAAGGGTTTGAGCATCCCTTTGACTTGGGACAATAGAACTCTGCTGCTTTTGAACAAAAGGTGATTAACTAAAATGGTGTCATAGAAATGTACTTACTCCATGCCCAGATATTTGCTGAGTTCCAAAACCCTGGATTTGCTGGGATTGAAGGGTTTGAGGATTCCTTTGACTTGGGACAATAGAACTCTGCTGCTTTTGAACAAGAGGGGATTTAGCTCAAATGGTGTCATAGAAATGTACTTACTACATGCCCAGATATTTGCTGAGTTCCAAAGCCCAAGATTTGCTGGGATTGAAGGGTTTGAGGACCCCTTTGACTTGGGACAATAGAACTTTGCTGCTTTTGAACAAGAGGTGATTAGCTCAAATGGTATCATAGAGAAATGTACTTACTCCATACCCAGATATTTGCTGATTTCCAAAGCCTTGGATTTGCTGAGGTTGAAGGGTTTGAGGACCCGGGATCAGTACAACAAGAACAAGAAAACTCATGATGATATACCACCATTCAAGAAATCAACCTGTCTTATTTGTTGACCAGCATCAGCATAGAGGTTCTTTGCATTTGTCACACTTGCACTCATATAGGAGGTGTTCTTAATAAAGTCAGATAGATTTAGTAGATAAACTTTGTGAGACATTGCCATCACTAGAAAGCAAGCGATTTGGGATATCATCAAACACTGAACCATGATAAGAATGACTGAGAAAATATAGAAGCACCTTGTAACATACTTTCGAGGAATGGATAAAGATATGAAGTAGGAGAGGATGATATACAGAGGAGGGGGAAAAGAAGAATGTGGACAAGGACATTTTATTGGCATGCTTTTGCTTTTAAGGACACAAAGGTTGTCATTGACACATCAATGTTTCCTGAAAATGCTGTATACCTCTAGACCAAGTGTGAATTCAGCATAGAGTGGGTTACTCTAATTGTACATGACTGCATGTAGAAATAGAGGTTTGATGACCAATGGTCTTCCAGCAAGATTGATAAATGGGCCATGAGTCCATTATCACACCCAATAGACAGCAGCAGCAATGATGGCAATGGTAGTATGGCAGAGGGTAAAAAGTTGGAGTGTAGTGAACTTCAGCATACCATGCCAGTCCACTGGAATGCACCATCTGCTTGCAGAATCTGGTGGAGTCCAGTTGCCCACCACACCATGCCAGACAATCTAACTTGCAGACTTTTTGGATGTTTTATAGAATGTATATCTGACATGCAATGCAAAAATGATTATATTCTCAATGATGTGTAATTCAATTTATGTGAATCCTAGACAATATGGAAATGATCATATCTTGACAATGTGTGATTTGATTTATGTGAATCCTGAATTGAATAAAAGCCAAGAATCATGGCTAGATTCAGTTCACCAGCATCTAAGTGGTCAGAGCTCAAATAACTGGTTGCATTCAGTCTAATTTCTATATGTGAAGTATTTGAATCAGTTTTTTTAAGTCTAGTTGCCAGTTTTCATGCCTCAGGATCATGTACTCCTGCATCACATAGTGATTTGTTCAGATATCCAACAGAGTATTCATTTGCTGCATAGGGATCTGATTGCAAGTGTAAAGAAAATCTATGAGTTCAAATTTAACTTGATTATGGAACAGAGCCCAGTTATTCTTTACACATGTCTCTAAAAGGTTCAGAGGAGTGCCATAGGGTAGAAACTCACTATTGGAATCACATGAACAACCTATTGAAATTCAAATAAGAGATTTGTTCCAACTCAGTTAAGCTAGGTGACCAACCTGTCAAAAATGGATGATAATTCCATAGAATAGCATTTTCAGGGTCTCAATATTCAGCATCAAAGTGATGGGGTGGTGAAGGAAACTGGTCCTTATCAAAATGTTTATGAAATGATAGAATATGAGATGGTGGAGAAGAGTGAGTTTGAGGTTCCAGAGACAACAAATCCAAGGCTAGTGGTGAGAGCAGTGAGGATAAGTGAGGGTGCTTGGCATGAAGGTGCTGTGTTAAGCCAGATTGGTTTTTCAACAATGGTTGCAATCTAGTACCAGGCAGGGATAATAAAGTTTGGAATGTAATGGAAATGAAGGCATGTTGACATGTATTTTTTAAGCAAGGGAGGAGTCTAGCAAGGGGTGTCAAGCAGGATTCATTGCAACTGATTAATCAATATGTAGGACCAGTTTTTGTCAGGCAAAAAACAGACTGGACTGGACTTTTAAACACTAATATTTGATATATGGTGCAGTCATTTGGAATATGAGCTGAGAGAGAAATAGCATGGTATCTTGGCACAGGAAAAAGTCAAAGGTACAGCAATAGGTCACTCAAGGAGATATAGAAAAGATAAAGACATAAGAGACTGATTGTGTTTTTGATGTTCTTTTTCTTTTTCTGTATGTTGTCTTTTGTTTTTGATGGTCTATTGGTATCATGACAGTTTGTCTGATGAAGAGAAACAGAGATGTATGTAGGGCCAAAGTAGGGCTGACAGTCTGTTTGCAGTTTTTTTTAAAGTTTGTATGAGAGATTGCTGGATGAATCCTAGGATGAAACAGAGAGGAAGAAATGGTATAGTAAGGGTGATTGGTTTTATAAAACTGAATCATCTGCATTCACATCAATATCATCAGGCTCAGGGACATCTTTTCCTACTAGTCACACTCTTATGTCCAAGGTCATCATAGGCCTCCATGATAAATCTGAACTGTCAGCCCTTAGGAACAACTAATTGGTGTTGGTCACATGGCTCTCAATGCCAAAGGGAATCATGAAGAAGAAAGAAATGTGTCACTGAGTTCACAAAAGATTGGAACTCAGCATTGGTGAGATCTGGTGGTCAGATGCATATCTTGAGAAAAAACTGAATAAAACACAATTTAGACAGCTTGGTCTCTAAGCTGTGCTATGCAGCATTATGCATTATACCTTATTATTTTCGTTTCAGATTTTCTATTCATATGACTGACCTCACCAGTCTCAATGACAAAAGTCTTGACTGCCTGGCAGGGAAAGATGTCTCTGAGCCTGACAATGTTGATGTAGACGCAAATGACTTGGTCTACTAAGACCAAGTGTTTTATTGTACTGTTTTCTTCTCTCTGTTAATAATGCCAGTAAAGGGTCAAAAGACCCTTCAGCCATTAGAGGGCCTCAAAAAAGAGTAAAAGGAAGGAGGCCCATCCTCTGGATGACATCAACAATGCCAGCCAAAGTTCTGGGACCTTCCTAGCTTCCATGCCTAGTGAATTTCACACCCTCCCAATGGCAAGTGATGTCAATAAGTCCATCATGTGATAAATCACTCCCTCCAGCCCCCTGACATTGCAGCATAGCAATGTCGAGTTTTCACAATTCATAGTAGAATCCAAACTGGCTGAGGGAGCAGTAAGCCCCCTTTAGCAGTTATATACTGAGGAAGTTATACCCTCCTTAAGAGACATGAGTGAAGGAGGAACTTGTTATATGCCTGGTGATTGTGTATTATGGCACTCCTATGTGTCAGCATTGAGGCGCACTTGTGCCTGGTGTTCGCTTCAGCCACATTGTGGCTGATCTTATTGTTATGTATAGTGTATAGTTGTTGTGGTCCAGTAGTATAAAACTTAAGAGTCCAATATAACTGTTCTTTAGTCTTTAATATCAGACTCCAGGTATGTCCCTAGTGCTTTGTAGCACTTAATATAGTCTCTTACATTGAACTCCAGCTGCTCTTGTCCAGCTGTCTAACAGAACTCCCATGAACCCTCAGGTTGCCTTACCAATGGTAAATGACTACCTCAAGGGTGTTCACAATGTCTGGGCTGAATACAGTCAAAGTCCCAGGGGAATAAACCTCATTTCAGTCATGTAGAAGGACTGCTTCTCAATAGAGTGCGAGTTGCCATATCCAAGGAGGCTAATAGAGCCTTGAATGAAGAGGCAGAAGGCCTAGGGATTCCAACATCCCTAATGATAACACCAATTAAGCATGAAAATATAGAAGGGTCCATTCCTTGATCAATTCCTCAATGGGCTATAAACACCCCAAATAACCTGAATGTCAAGGAGGATTTTGTGTCAATATGCTGAATTGACTAGCATATCTTTTTGGTCAAAACTTGAATATTATCTGACAATTTATATGGGACGCAAAGGGACTCAGTAGTATTGCATCAAATGGCCCATGAAAGAGCATTCCTTGAGGATGGCAATCGTCTAGATAGGAATAGAAGTCAAGATAATTGATGATACCTCAGAGGGAAGTAATAGAGGAAGTAATAGCTTCCATCAATGTCGAAGGGAATATCAATCCCAAAATGATAGGGATAGAGGATGACGAGAGCCCCCTTGACAGTATTCATAATGATAGGATAAAGGTCCAGTAGATATAGGACTGCTAGAAGGTAATGGCCCTCCAAGTGTTGACTCTGAGGACCTTGAGGACCCTAGCTCAGATAGTGACAATTTCAAAAAAGGACATAATCTTAGGAGAGGAGGTCACAGAAAGAACATAAACCAACTTTGCAAACAATGAAGGGTAGAAAATCAGCCCAGGTAGCTTAAGAGGTATACCCCTAGGAATAATCATTACATGGATTATATGCAAGAACAATATATCTGAGACATCTGGGAATATGTCAGTCTACTGATTGGCATCGTGGGGCCTGAGATAAAGGCAATAAACTTGTCAAAACCAAAAAAAAAATACAATGGAGCAGATGACCTTGATGAATTCAATGAGTGGGTTGGGTAACTCCTAAGGTATTATTGGGCCTTCAAAATAATGGGCCAAGATTGTAACACTGATCACATGCAATATACTGGACTGTATCTGGACGGAATTGCCTCTAAGTGGTATTATATGGAGATATGTAGACTTTCCTGATTGCCAAAGTACCTCTGTGGATTATCGCACATGATCATCAAGGCAATTTACGAATCACATGGTATATCCGCTAAGCATTCAACCATCAATGAAATCCTCAAGGAAGTGTAGTGCATGGAGACAGCTCAAAAGGCCATTATCATGCATATGCAGGTCACACAATATCATAGAGGTAAAAACCCCCAAATATCACAGCAGTGATGGAGCTTGCGACCAAGCAACCAATCAAATCAAAATGATGAGAATACACCTTTGAGGAATCATGGGGTTCATCAAAAAGAGTAATATGATTTCCCACACCAGGGCAAACATGGTGCCAGGCATACCAAAAGGTGAAGCTAAAGACAGTACAGACTGTCAACATCAGTGGAGAGAACCCCACCTTGTTGATGGCAGTAAAAGACCACAGGGATTCCTTCCAGGAATCACTTGCTTTAACTGCAATAAAGAAGGCCATATGGCTGATAGGTGTACAGAACCATGGAAGCCTGGGTACAGGCTGGCAACCAGACCTCACCTATATGTGGCAGATATGCAAAAAGGAACAGAGATCTCTAAAGAATGCAATATTATTGGAATACCCAATGCCGATTCCAATGAAGGGAACAACAAGGAAGCTGAGCCTAATCACATGGAGCCTGGTGGGGAAAATGAGAACCCCTAATCAAAGGAAGTCATTGAAGAGCTTGAAAAACACTTCAACCTTGATGACAAAGATGAACCAATAGAATATATGAATACCATGCACCATGATTATGAATGCACAGATGAAATGCAGATGGAGGAGAATTCCCTAATACTATGTCTACGGCCCCACTTATGCAGGGGATTGCTCAGTGTGCAAATCACACATGATTTACATATATGAATGGAGATCTCAAGCAAGTAATCCACCAATGTAATGAGCATGCAGAACAAGAGTTTCTTCAAGGGATAGAGTATAGAAAGCGCACTAAAGAAAGTCCTATGGAGACTACAGAGGAAAGACTCTCCAACATCTCCAGACTGCTGGGATATCATGCACAAACCATGGATTTCTGACGATATAGTCTGCTTGTTATGGTGCTAGGAGTTGCAAGCAAGATCAAACAGAATGACTATGGAGGGAAACTCCTTCAAGAGAAGACGCAATACATTAGAAGAGCAATCTGCAATATGTGCAAGGATCATAATGGCATCAGCATCTACTGTGATGAGATGGAGGTGATGATCCCATGAGGCATCCTTTGGGTAAAACCAGATGGAATGATCAAAACCTATCTCCATTCGCCTAGCAGACATAGTGGGAAAATAAAACCCACAGAAATACTAGAAGGAAGGGAATTGCATTAAGCACAATACCCCCTTCTTGAGCCATTGGCTCCACTGGATAAACAAAAGTGGAGTGGTCTAGAACATTTGGACCCCTTTATAGGGGTAACTGTTTCCCATGTTGATTATGCATTGATCATGTACTTGAAAGTGTCACAGAGGGTAATTCCTCACTGGAGACAATACAGCTGTACTCTGAGCACTTTGCTTGATGTGAGTATGATTGGGAATGGGAGGAGTGCAACACCTCACAAATGGAGGGGTACAGTATATGCATCAACCACATATGCTTTGTGATGTGATTTCTTATGCAACATGTCACTACTCTGACAAAAGTGGCTTCAACCACTTCTGAAATAGCTGGCGAGCATATGCATATCATATACTTAGAGAATAAACTCTCCTAAGACATTCAATGAGCAGCTTGAGGCTACAATGTGTGAGTTGCACCTAATTGACACCACGCTCATGAGGATATACCCTTAGGACATATACATATATCCAGATGAGGTCCGAGTATGGACCCCTCATGGTGATGTTCTAGTAGAACATACCCCAGTGGCAAAAGCTCTGGTTGTACACATAGCACCATTAGCCACCACCATGAACAATTCAAAGCCATGTACCTATGGGTATGCACTAAAGGTGCCTAAGGGAATCAACCCAGTTGGTGTATATCCAATGTACATTCCTAGTCTGCATAGATGCACTATGATTGTGATGATCATCAATGGATACATGGCCTATGTAATGCTAGACACTAGGAGTACCAGCAACTTTGTAAGCCTGGCATTTGCCCATGTCACACAAATGAGGGTATTCTCTTTGGAGCAACAACTCATACTGCAACTCAGTTGTGTTGGGAGTTACCCCAAAATTACCCATGACACCCTCTCAGACATTGCCATCGGAAGGAAGCTATGCCTCAAGAATGTACTTTGATGTCACTAACATCAATTGATACAACTGTATCCTGGGAATACCTTTTTTGTGTAAGCACAAGGCACTAATGGACTTTGTGCATGGCCAAGTCACTCTTGGCAACACTTCAGTCACCTTTCTGGAGGACCAGGAGTAATGTATCAACTTGACTTCCGATGACCCAATTGACTTTCAAGCCCAGTGAAGCCAATGTGGCTTTGTAAGGGCTTAAAGGGGGAAGGAATACCAGCAGAAAATATAGTAGCGAAACTACACCTTCCTTGTCACAGAATTTCACTGCTATCAAACTGTTACTAACAAAAGAGGATATACCTTAACTATGAAACCAATGGTTTGATAAATATAAACATAGATTAGGGGGAATAATTCCTAAACTTTCCCCATTGCAGGAAGTAATGTGCTAAAACAATAGCTGTCAAATAAAATTTGACTCTATACTACTACAAGATGGTGGATACTTAAAAATGAACCCCAAGCAAGTCGCACTAATGCTATGCATCCCAAGAAAACTGGGAAATTGCGGACAGTCATCAACTGCCACAAAAGAAATGACAACATGGTGAAGGATGTCACCCCATTCCCGGATCAGGACCAGATCCATATGGACATAGTAAGAGTGGAAATCCAATACATATGAACAGATCTGTATTGATCCCAGAGATGTCTTGAAGACCACCTTTGTGGACAGTATATGGAACCTTCCTCAGCCAGGTCATGCAATAAGGGGATTGCAATGCCCCTATGATGTTCCAACATCTAATGACCATAATCTTTAGAGATCACATAGGACATTTCATATATGTCTACTTGGATGATATATTTATCTATAGTGACAGCATGGAGGAGCATGAACGACACCTCTGGATTATACTCAATCTACTCAAGCAGGCAGACTTCCCTTGAAAAGAAGAATTGTGACCTGTATGCTGAGAAACTCAACTGTCTAGGCCATGTAATATTAGATAGCTGAATGGAGGCAGCTGGAGTCCAATGTAAGAGACTGAAGAACAGTTACATTGGACTCTGAGGTTCTATACTATGGAACCACAACAACTATACATAATAACAAGTTCTGGCTGAAGTAATCATCAGGCACACAATATGTAATAGACCAGATTGGTGTACATACCAACTGGAACAAAATGTCCTGTATCCAGGACTACAGAATGTCAAAGTCCCTGAACAAGATTCAACAATTTATTAGACTGGTCGAATATTTGCCAGATGTATCAGTGTACACAATGCCCCTTATAGAGATTTAGAGGAATGGACATTTGTTCAGGTGGAGGGAAGTCCATAACCAATGCTTTCAAATAATCAAAGACTTGACATGCAAATATCCAATTCTGAAGCCAATCAATCCTAGGAAGGAAGAGCCTATATATTGTGCGCCTGGTGATTGCACACTATGGCATGCCTGTAAGTCAGCATTTAGGCACACTTGTGCCTGGTGTCTGCTTCAGCCAGAACTTGTTATTATGTATAGTTGTTGTAGTTCCGGTAGAATAGAACTTGAGAGTCTGATGTAACTGTTCTTCAGTCTCTTACATTAGACTCCAGATATGTCCATACCGCTTTATAGCTCTCAATATAGTCTCTTACATTGGACTCCAGCTGTCCTTGTTCAGCTGTCTAACACTATATGGCTTGTTTGCAATGTGTCTCTATATGGGATCATGTTAAGTCCGGGTCCTCCGGATACAAGTCCGGTCGGAGGTCTTAGGAGTAAGGGGTTAGCACAGAGGTGGACCGGGGTCTGAGAGGTAATGACGACGGAGGGTACTTAGGAGTAGGACTATCAGCGCAGGACTTATGTGTCGCGCTCTTGCTCAAGTCTGAGTCCTCGGAGGATCAAAGGTTCGGGATGTGAGGGTAGGACACAGGAGTTAGGAGATGAGTAGGGTGAGGGCGACAGGACGTGTGAGGAGGAAACTAAGTTGATATTCGTACTGAGGTTACATGGCGGAGGTTGTACGGTTTATATACTAAGTAGTGATCGGAGTCCGAAGTAAAGAATGCAGGGGACCATATGGTCCCGGTGCTGGGTTCGTAGGTATCGTAGCAACGGAAGGGACGAGGCATATGGAGTGGCGGGAGGAATGATAGGGTCGTAGGTAACATGTGGAACGCAGGGTCATAGAT
Organism: Strobilomyces echinocephalus; assembly: GCA_038090115.1. NCBI lineage: Eukaryota > Fungi > Basidiomycota > Agaricomycetes > Boletales > Boletaceae > Strobilomyces > Strobilomyces echinocephalus. The sequence continues at coordinate 3,756 of JBBPMC010000593.1, read as the reverse complement.
ACGGGAAATGGAGGTCACAGCAATTAGGAGATAAAAGGAAAGTACAAATGGAGATAATAGGAGGCAGTGTAGACGAAGTCCGAAAGCCGGAGAGAGACTCCGAGACGAAGTGCGAGGGTCTGAAGGGAATGGCGCGCAAAGGGTTCGGAGATGGTCCGGAGTGGGTGCATAGGGGTTGGAGTTGTCGGGATATGACAGATCGGCACAGTATACGGGCAAGGACCTGATTGGAAGACCTATAGACCAGCAGGATTTATGTCCAAAAAGTTGAATGATGCTCAACAAACTTATAGAACCATTGAGTGAGAGACGCTCATGATAATTGAGGCTCTATTAAAATGGGAGGATAACTCCTTGGGTTCAAGTTCATGATCCTAACCAATTATGAGGCATTAGGGTACCTCCAGATATAGTGGAAGCTATTGAGTCGACAGATCTAATGAATCAATTATATGTTACATTTTAATGCCAGCATAGTTTATGTCAAGGGATCAGAAAACCAGGTAGCAGGCTGCTTATCGCACTACTATGAAAGAGAAGAGAGTAATAGTGCCCATGAAAAAGAGATTGACTGGGTCAACACTGATGTATGGCTGGACCTAGAAAGGGATGACCTTCCCCAAGACTGATGGCTCAAACTAGCAGCCATAAGAACAGTAGAGAGAGATACCCCTTACAAGAGCCAGTCATTGGTAGAAAAAAAAAACCCCCATATATCAGAGGCCCAAGAGATGGCCTCATCTGTGAACAGGACAAAAGAGGATCTGCATCACATCATTGTGAATGAAGACCCATCAATCCTTAAATCTGCAGGAACCACTGAGGTGCCCCCAATCACATATGGGGACAATTCCGATTTTCTGAAAACAATTTATAAAGGGTATTAGAACGAATTGTTGTTCATAAAGATATTACCCCAGACAAGCCATTTCCCTCAGTTCACAGAGAGGAACGGCCTCATCTATACAAGGAATAAAGGAAACAAGGAAGTCCTTTATCTCCCCCATGTGAAATATAAGGGTGACAACATAGTCGCCATGATTGTGGATTATGTCCACAAGGCACTAGGGCACTTCCATGCCCAATGAACTGCAGATTATATCCACAGGTGATATTGGTGGCCAAAACTAGGCTGAGAAATGGACAAGTTCTGTTGAACTTGTCTAGTTTTCCAGGCCACCAAACGATCAAATCAATTACCCCAAGGGTTGCTCCACAGCCTCCCGACTCCCAAACAACCATAGGGGTTGATTGCCATGGATTTTGTGGAACCTTTTCTACTGAGCGAAGGGCATGACTATTTCTGAATAGTGCTGTGCCGACTAACATTCATACATTCTTTACTTCAGACTTTGATCCTTACTTAGTATATAATCCCTATGACCTCCGCCATGTAACCTCAGTACGAATATCGACTTAGTTTCCTCCCTACATGTCCTGTTGCCCTCACCCTACTCATCTCCTAACTTCTACCTCCTATCTTCCTATCTCGAACCTCTGATCCTCTGAGGACTTGGACTTGAGCAAGAGCGCGACACATAAGTCCTGCGCTAATAGTCCTATTCCTAAGTACCCTCCGCTGTTGTTACCCCTTGGACCTCCGGTCCACCTCTGTACTCACCCCCTACCCCTAAGACCTCCAACCAGACTTGTATCTGGAGGACCCGGATTTGACAGTATATTCGTACTCACATTGCTCATTTCCAGACTATGCCTCTTACAAGAACTACTCGAACCTCCCATCGCGCTGGCATGCTACAATCTGCCTTTGACAGTTCATGCACAATTCCCAGCGAGTTCATTAGCCTGACCCAGAGGTCCACTCCCTCAATCTCCACATCAGGGTTGCGTGCCACACTATCTCCGCTTACTCCGCTGCCTCAGGAACATTCTCCTGATGGTCCAAGCTTCTGAGTCATTCACGATGATGAAGATGACGACCTCTATGGCAAACGAGCTCTGGCTCTGATACCTGATGGCACAGGAGATGGTGGAGGTGACGGTGGTGATCCTGATGACCCCAACAACAACTCCTCAAGTTCATCATCCCTAGACAATGACGATGATGATCCATGGGGTAACCCTGATGACGATGCTAATCAAGTACCTCTAGCTTTCGAACCCTTCGCTCACCTCACTGACGTGATTAGGGGCTTGAGGTGCGAAGCACTCCAACGAAAGCGGAACACTGAAGGCTCCAAGCCTAAGGTCCGGGAACCAGATCCCTTTGATGGGACTGACTTAAAGAAGCTCTGACCCTTTGTTGTGCAGTGTGAGATCAACTTCCAAGCAAATCTGAAAATGTACTGCCGAGACTGGATGAAGGTAACCTTCGCCCAGTCCTACCTCAAGGGTGTAGCACTCAAGTACTTCAAGCTGGACCTCCTGGGATTTGAACCCCAAGGAGCCCACCCTTTGTGGATGGATAATTGGCAATCCTTCCTCTATGAACTTCAGACTAACTTCAGACCGCATGATCCTGTTGCTGATGTGGAAGCTCAACTTGAGCAACTGCGGATGTGCGATTCGCATTGGATCATGAAATATATTGTAGAATGAAACTGGCTTGCAAGCCAGGTTCGGGATTGGGGTCACGAAGCTCTTCATTGAAGCTTCTATAACAGCCTCCTGGACTGCATCAAGGATGAGATCTCTCGTCAAGGGAAGCCTGCTAGTATTCAGGACCTTTGGGCCCTGGCTCAGCAGATCAATCATCGGTACTGGGAGCACTGTGATGAAATTGCACGCGTGACCAAGCCTTCTAGATTGAACTCCGGGAATCAGGCTTCCTCTTCACATCCCTCCGGTTCCTCTCCGACTAACAATTCATCTTCTAGCAAACCCAAGGATGACAAGTCCAAAAGTTCTTCTTCTAACTCCGGTCCTTTAGAACACGGTAGCTTAAAGGGTAACTCTGGTAACCCTTCCAACTCCGATTCCATTTCCTCAAAGCTTGGCAAAGACAGAAAACTCCTTCCGGAGGAACGTCAATGCCGCATGAAGAATGAGCTCTGCCTGTTCTGCGGACAGCCTGGGCATTCTGCCAAGGACTGTCTGAAGTCCTCGTCTAAAGCCTCAAAAGGTCAGGCTGTGACTGCGACCCCTGCAGGAACTCCCTCTCCTGCAGAGAGCTCTGCTTCTTTGGAGGTGAAAAAATAGAGTGTGACTCCCATGACGCACAGCCTGGGAGTTGTGTTGAACTGGACTGTGCTCTCAAGGAGCTTCGTCTCAATGTGTCCACTCTTTCTGATCCCTATTCCCTTTGACCTCTTGTCTCTCTTCCTACCTACAAAATCTCCGAAATTCCTGTTTTTATCGATTCTGGTTCTACTCACTGTTTCATAGACTCTTCTTTTATCTCAAAAAACAAAATTCCTACATATCCCGTTCCTCCGATTCTCCTCCAATTACCTGACGGTTCTTCTACCTCTCTGATTAATTCTACTGTAGACCTTTGCCTTGCCTTCGCCTCAGTCCATTCTAGGTGAAGTGTCATCCAAGTGACTAGAAGCCAAAATAAAGAGAATCAGGCATAACCTTGCCCCTGGCATATGAAAGGTGACTAGTACCATCAAAAGCACAGTTGGCACAAGTCATAGGCAGTCAGAATCAGTTATGGGAAGTTAAGTGAAGTCAAGAATCTGGCCAATGAATGACCAGAGAATGATCTTCTGGCATCCAGCAGCTGTGGAAAAGTTGTAGTCAGCAGGGCTTCTGTTGTGTATAAATAGAGGCTCTGTATCAGCCTAAATCAAT
>JBBPMC010000592.1:0-17164 GCA_038090115.1 Strobilomyces echinocephalus | reverse complement strand
GAGAAAGTGGTGTCATTTTCTTCTTGGGATGTCAACGTAATTCTGTGACGAGAGTTCTGATAAGATATAAGAGGGAGAGAGTTTCCAGTGGGAGTTTCCGTCAGTTCAGTGGATAAGGGTATGGAGTTCCCGCTCACATCAGGGGACAAGGAATGGAAATATCTGGTCCTGATTCCCATGGGGATCTCCTCAACAAGCGGGTGAAGAATGGGGTCAATGATTGAGAGGGGGAGGAGCGAAATGTAGTTGTTGAAGTGGAGAGCATGGGAGTTGTTTAGAAGATATCTTCTAGATTTGGTTCTAATGTTTGTGAGGTGGGTGCAACTTGGTTCAATGGACATTTGAAGATGGTTAATGTGGAGGTGTGAGTGAGTGAGTGAGTAATAGGCATGGACAAGTATAGGGAGAACCGAGTGATTAACGAAGTTATCAATGTGTTCAAAGGTAAAGAGGACTACTAGGGAAATGACAACTTGGGCATAGAGTAATCTAATGGTTACGTGGGGCAGAGAGACAAGTGGTAAATGCCTGAGTGTATGAGGAGTGGTTTCATGGGGGATGGACATGTTATGTATAGATTGTCTAAGCTGGGAAGGAGGGTTTATAGGGGAACATCAGTTGCCCCATTCGTTTTGGTTTCCTTTCCAGCCTGTTGACTTGATGTATCTCCACTTAGGATTACTCATGGCTGATGGTAATGCAATCCCAATCTGAAATTAAATTCCATTGGCATGGAATAGAAACAAATGGGGCAGTTCAATCGACATAGTTTCTAAAGGAGGTAGAGGATAGAGATGGTGAGGAGAAAGAGGAGCTTATTTTGGATGAGGGAGAAGGAGAACATTTCTATGTTAGCTGTAGAAAGAGAGAAAGTCACAAGAGTGTCTTCTTTTATACTTAAGAAGTTCCATTGTAAAGTGACATAGATTCCCTTCCAGTTCCCAAGTGTTTTCTGATGAGGCATAGCCCTTCCAAGAGATAAGGTATTGCCTCCAGTGTCTTGACCCATAGTGTGTAAGGATTGCTTCTATTTTATATTCTTCTTCTCATGTAATAAGGTCAGGGGCTGGGTTTAAGAAGTTAGGTCTGTGGTGGGTTTGCCAACATGTGAAATCTCATCTTTGATGTGGTCTGGAAGTCCACTGTAGAAGGCAGAGTGGAGGGCTCCATCACCATAACTGCGGACTTGAGAAGCTATGTGGTTGAACTCAACCACATACTTGTTGATGTGTTGCATAGGAGACATGGACAGGGAACGGAGTTCATATTCTGTGTCACCAGCAGGGTCATGAGGGCTGAAATTCATGCAGAGTTCAAGCATGAACTCGGGGTAGCTGTCCATCCAGAGTGGATGGGTTGCGGAGTTCTCAAAGAAGTCAGATTCAAACCATTCTAAGGCCATACCAGAGGGGTAGGACTGCGCAAATGTGATATTAGTGCGATTGGTCCTAAAGGCCCTTGGACGGTCCTGGAAAGCTAGCTCACACTGGACCAGGAAGGTGCAGAGCTTGTGGGGTCGGATCCATCGAACTGATCCAAGGTGTGGACCTTTGTTCTCAGGGTGGAAGGAGAGCTGGAAGTCAGATCTAGCCAATCATGCAACTGCATGTGAAAGGGAGGTGAGGGCGTCATGGTTTTCGTTTTTGGAGTCTGAGGGACTGGAGTCTGGATCATCAGAGTTGTCGTGTGGAGGTTGGTCCCACACTGTGGAGCACAGACCAGATGCTGCGGGGGTGCGGGAACTCCTACCTGGGAGTCATGTCCACATTGGTGGAGTGCGCGGATGGGGTGCCTGTGAAGCAGAGCTGGGGCTACAACATGTGGAGAGCCCATAGAATCAGTCTTCAACCAGGGTTCGTTGATAATGACTAGCAAAGATGCTGAGGGGTGTATGACAGTCGGATATGGAGGGGAACATGATGGAATACCACTTGTGTCAAGTCTGAGAGTGACAAACTCAAAGGATGAGCATGAGTCAGCAAGTGGGAGTCTGATTATACTGTTAGAACTGAGTCCGCTCATTTGACTATAGCTCCGGAACGTCAGAGCTAAGAGGTCGGATGGGTTTGGGACTTCAGCTTCAGCAACTCAAGTGGAGCGCTGTGCCCTTGCTGCTCACAATGTTAGTCCTGCATTTGCGGAGAGACAACAGAGGGGAGGACAGGGGAGACTCCAAGTGGACTGAGTTGCAGAGTGAGGATATCTAGTCAATAATCAGACTGAGGGTACAGAGGTCATATCTACAACTATATATACAGAGTGTAGACATCACATTAATAACAGAGTACAGCTATAAGTAAGACAGGAATGAAGGTACATAACCGGAGGGCGGAGAATGGAGTTGGGGACATACATAGCCAGAGCTGTGCGGCATAGGTGAGCACAGGTGCGAAGGGATCTAAAAAGTGACAATATCTCTTCCATGCCTTACCACTCTCTCCAGTCTCCGCCTCCTTGCACAAGATATTGATGCACGATACTGAGAGCGCCAGACCGAATGAGATCAAAGGGCAGCCACCCCCGCCTTGTGGATCGCAACATCCACGTACCACCCTTCTTTGTCGAACTCCTCCACTGCATCACTGTCCGACCCCGTGTTTGCCTCTGAACCCTCTGACACCTCTGCACACCACTCTGAGCTTCTCGATTCCCCTGACTCTGCACCTTCCGACCTCCTCCACCCTCATGACCCTTATGACTCCGATGGCACCGCCTTTGACTCTGAGTCTCAGGCATCCGACCTCACTCCGCCCCATAACCCTGACCCCTCCACCTGACCTCACATCTGTGCTTGGTCCCAACAGAAGACTCTCCACCACCGAACGCCAATGGCGTTTTGACCTCTGTCTCTGCTTCTACTGTGGCCTTGACAGTCACACCACACACAACTGTCCAAAGTCCGCTCACATCTGAACCCTCCGCACCCTGGTCATTTTTACTTTTTTTTCTGTCATTACTCTACAGTCCTGTCCCTATGACCCACTATCCGACACCCCTCTGTCACTCTGCACCATCTGTCCTTGCAATGGCCTCCACCCCGTCACCGTCCTCCTGGAACTTGCACCCCCGGCGCTGACTTCAGCACCGTGCACAGCTCTACGCCTTGGTCTGACCCCCCTTCGGTATGCGGCACATCAGTTCTACCCTAGCACACCTGATACACCGCTGAGCTGTCGGCTCAGTGTCTGCATACACCCATACATCCCTTGCCCATCAATCCGCCTGCCTCGCTCTGTTATCCGCACTCCAGTCAATGGGGACTCCTGCTCACCTCACACTTTGCCATTACCCTCTTCCGCTCCGCCATGTGTGGTGCCATTTTGCACACGCATTCCTCAGTCCTCTGCCAACTGGCGCCGCTGGCTAGCGCATTCATCTTCGGTGAACCACACGCACCATGCCCCTTCTTCGTACGTGGCAGTTCCCTTGGCCTGGGTTATGTTCTACTTTCGGTATTTGGCCATTTTGGTGATACAAATGCAGAGACAAGGTTTGGGATTGCCTTCCACACCCTCTTTTGCTCCCTTTTGAATCTCTGTCGAATCCGCCTTACACCCCATGAGTCCTACATGCTCGGCCCAGACCCCATCTGGCCATCCATCCTTGTGGGCCCCCACCCCATTCCTCTCTGACCTCTTCACTGCCTTCCCATTCTGCCCCTCTGCCACACCCCCGAAAACCAGTGATTACCCCGTGACAGTTCGCTGTCTATCCACTGGAAGCCCCTGCTTTTTTGGTTCTGGGTATAACTATCTCCCCCACTGCACTCCGTTGAGCGACTGGATATGGAGTAGTGCCTTTGCCGATCCACTCTTGTGTCCTTGCCAGCACCCCTTGAGCTCTCTGCGGCCTCTGGCCTTCGTCCTCTGGCTGCTTCTGCCCCTCCGCTTCCACTCTGCCTGTTCTGTCCACTTCCCTGGCTTGATGCCTGGGTCATTTCCCTAAGATTGGGATAGGGTCTCCACTCGCAGCACTCATCTAGCACTTGAGCTTGCGTCGCCCTGCGCCCTCTTTCATCTCCACACCCCACCAACCTTCATTGGTTGACTCTGCCATTTTCTTTCTGTTTCTGCCAATCCGCCGACCTTCATTGGTTGACTTCGCCGCTCCACGCCTGACCAGTTCACAGTGACTTTATATTCAAACAGACAGTTTCTAGCTACTAAGCCCCTACTCCTAGGGCTCTATGTCCAGGACTCACTCTCCTCCATGTCTATTACAATTTTCCCCAGTCTTTTCTTTCCTCTCTTTGTTATCTCATGCTATACGCTGTATCAAGGAACCGCAGTATGCCAAGTATGTCCTTTCTCTCTCCGTTTCACTCTCCACTTGTAACCGCTGGAACGTTCTATAACATTCCATGATTATCTCTTATCTCGGACCTCTGCAGTCTGCAGCACTTGCTGTATGACTCGATATCTACTATTTCCTTTCACAGCTTGGTCCGTGTGCTTTCCTTTACCATATATAAACCCTGCCTCAGCGGCACATGTACTTTAGCTTCGGCCTACCTAGAGTAACACCAATACCAAGTGTCACTTTAGGTCCCTTTCTCAACTCAGCTTTCAAAGGCTTTCTTAGCCTCTCGTCCCTTGTCGCTTCAAGGACATCTCTTGTAAGCTCCTTGCTCCTCATTGCTCAGGAAGTCCCTGGAAGCAATACACTTCTCCCTCGTCATCCTAGGGAATTCCCCTATGATCTCCTCATCCGCCAACTCCAGGAATTCCCTGGCTCTTTGTCTTTCTCTCTCGACCATCTAGGTTTGCAGTCACCTCTACCTGAATCAACCATAACAAAAGGTTGAAGCTCTTCGCACCCTGCTACCACCATTGTAAGCAGCCACCATTTCCAATTCAACCTATCATGCTCTCACCTCCGCCTGGAGAAACTCTGAGGACATCCCTGATGACTCATCTAACTCCCCAACCTCTGAGGAAGAAGAACTCTCCTCTGACCACGATGACCCACTTCTATCTTCACACGAAGAAGAAGAAGACCAAAACCTAGCCCACAGCTTCTCAGGTTCCATCGTCTGTCCTTGTGCCCCCGCTCCACCGTCTTCCAGTCTGACCTTTTCTCAGCCACTCTTTCCCCTTCTGCAATCTTCTGCAGTTCTTCCCACACAGCCTTCTTCTTCCACAGGAACCCGCTTCACTCCTCTTCCATGCCCCCTCCCAAACAACTCAAATTCATCATGTCTGGAGCCCCACCTGCTGAAAAACCTGTAGAGCTTCGGCTCAACAAACCCTCTTGCTTTGATGGAAGCTACGAAGACACCTCAGATTGGATGTTGGCGACCAAGATGTACCTCCTCACCAACACAACCACCTACAATACTGATGAGTGACAAATCCTCTTCGCTCTGTCCTATATGACTGAGAAGAATGCCCATATATGGGCATCCACCTTTGTGCGGAAAGCTTTCAAAACCAAGAGCTTCAGAAAGTTTGAAGACTTTGAGAAGCTCTTTGAGAAGAAGTTTTCTCACAATGACATTCCTGGCAAAGCTGTCTCGTGGATGGCCACCACCAGGATGATGAAGAAAGGAGGATCTTATTCTCCTTCCCTTGACACCTACATCTCCGAGTTCCAGGAGAAAGTAGTCCTCTCCGAGATAACTGATGAACAAGCCCTTGTTGACTACTTCTCCTCTGGGATTTCCGTTCCTCTGATGAAACGAATCCAAACTATGGACACTGCCTGATCAAGATAGAAGAATGATATACCAAAGCTGTTCATTTCCAGACTATGTGGGAAAAGGCTGAACTAATCGCCAAGAGAAACTGGTTCACCACTCCTGCTCCCCCTCCTCGCTCCTCCTTGACTCCCAAGGCCAGAGACCCTGATGCCATGGACGTTGACGCCATCAAAATCTCCAAACTCACCCCTAAAGAACGCCAGAGATGCATTAAGGATGGTCTCTGTTTCCACTGCCGCAAGCCTGGGCATAGCTTGCACCACCTTCTCCTCATTCAAACCCACTTCTAAGGTTCACAAGGTAGCCAAGGAGGAGGAGATCCCCAAACTAGAAGTGGTAGATGACGATGATGATGATGATGAAACCACCATCTGCCACATCTGCTTCCAAGTTCCATTGCAGGATTTTTAAACAGGAGGCCTCAGTCGACATGAGTAACCTCCTCTAATTCCCCCGATTCATCGTGTACTACCATCTCTATACAAGTAACTAAGGCTACAAAGTCTATGAGAAACCTCATTCAACTCATCAAGCCTTTTCACATGATGAAAGTCATTGACACCTTCGCCCTCATCGACAGTGGTGCAGACATCTCCTGCATCAATTGGGATCTTGTTAAAAAACACAAACTCCCTCACACTCACTTACTCCAACCTATTTCTGTCCAGAATGTCAACCATTCCACCAACTCCACTGGCACCATCCGTTTTACCACCACTCTCTTTATGAACATTGAAGGTATTGCCCAAAAAGTCACCTTCCATATCATGTCCTGCGGTTCCCAAAACGTCATCCTTGGACTTCCCTGGCTTAAGGCCACCAACCTGGTCATCAATTGGATGGACTGTACAATTGGCATCAAAGATTCCCTGGATCAATCTAAGAACCTCTACTCCTCCTATGTCTCTGACAACGCTTGCCATGAAACCCTCCTCCATCGGTTCAAACCTCTATAGCATACCTTGATCAACTCTGTCCAAGATGCTTGCCTCTTCAAATACCTTGACTATGAAACTGAAGAATGTTTCATTCAAGGAACCCTTGACTGTCAAACCCTTGATTGCATCTTGCAATGTGGATCTCACTTCCTTTCCCCCCTTGCAGTTAGAAAGATTACAACTGCCACCGAACTCGCTGCTGCTGCTGAGTCAGCTAAACCCAAAGTAGAACTCCCAAGGGAATATATCGACTATGCCTCTGTCTTCTCCAAAAAAGCAACAGAACATGTTCCCCCTTCCTGGCCCTATGACCATGAAATTAACCTCGACGAGTCCTTCATTCCAAAGATAGGGAAACTCTATCCCCTGCACAGAGTGACAAGCAAGTTCTTGAAAAGCTCTGACATTGTATAAGTAGTGCACAGAAGTGATTCAATGAGTTACTTACTATAAGGTGGTTTAATGGATGGCAATCCAAGAATGAGCTATATAACATAGTGTCTTGAGCATCCCTTGATGTATCTGGTTGGTGAAAGTGCCCCATTAGTGTGGTTCAGATAGTATGAGAGCTCAGTCAAGCGTATTGCATTGAGGAGGTAGAAATGCCCTCTTTGATATACATTCACCTTTGGCATGTAGATAGTGTGGAACACAGACAGCATGACAATGTCATAATGTGATCAGTCGCCATTGGAAAAGGACTGAGGCACACTCACAAGAGATCCCCTAGGAGTATATTGATTGTCTTCCATTGGACTTTTCCCACATGCTAAGACAAGAGCTTGTTGCCACAAATAATGTCCTATATGGTGTTCTTTATTCACTTATGGGTGACATTCAGGATGAGGACCATCCATAGCTTGATGCCTGCCATTAGAATGCAGTATGTTATAGACCTGTCCAAATCATGATGGATAATCGAGAAGACACCTGTATGGTGGACAATTCTCCATGTCCAGCTTGACCATATGTTTATGGAAAGAGATGCAGACTTATAGTGTGCAGTAGCTTGGGTCTGAGCCCACCCAGTGGCCATTCTGTTGTCCAAGCATCTAGAAAATAGGGATGAGCATAGAATTTTGAAGTCCAGTTGACAACTGGATTGAACTGAACTAGTCATGTAACTGGACTGCAGTTGCAGTCAATTTGAATATCATGAAGGGCCAGTTGCAAGGTGTACAGCCACACTACCATATTAGGGAGGCTTCCTCTGCTTTTTCCAGATGTTTTGATTTTTTAGAATTTATTTCACCCATATCTATGTAAATAATGTTTACACGTCAAGCATAGTCAAGTATGTTTGTATGAATTAGTGTACACATATTTATCAACTAATTCCACCTGGGAAACAAACTCAGTTGGCAATAAATATTTAAAAACATATTTAGATATGTGCTAAACTCAGTTTGATAATCCGAGTTTGGGCATGATATGCATGCTTATTCTAACTATTGATCCTAAATATGAATATCAAAATTATTTCATCAACAGATTCAGCCTCAGTTATGGGAACTTATCCTTAGTTACCAAGTTACCAATAATATTTTTCATAACTGAGGCAGAATCTGTTTATGAAATAAGTTTTGCAATCATATTTAGTGAAAATAGTTAGAATAAACCCACTTATGATGCTCAAACTTGGATTATCAAACTGAGTTTAACACATTTCTGAATATTTTTTTAAATATTTATTGCCAACTGAGTTTATTTCCCAGGTGGAATTAGTTGATAAAAACATGTACACTAATTCATACAAACACACTTGACCATGCTGGAGGTATATCTGACATGCAATGAAAAAAAGATTATATCTTATCAGGATTGGCACTGCCTTCCTTGATTTCTGGATCAATTGCGAGCCAGGAATCCCATCTAGATTCAATTCACCAAGATCTAAGCAGTCTGAGTATAAAGAACCAGTTGGCAACCAGTTTTTCATAAAACTAGTTCAAAACTGGTTGCAACTGATCAATCAACATGTAGGACCAGTTTTTGTTGGTCAAGTTTTAGGTTGCCATGTCCCAGGATCATGATAGGACCAGTTTCAGTCTGGTTGCCTTATTTGGGGGTCAAAAAACTGGACTGGACTGGACTTTTAAATACTAGATGAGTATGTTTGAAAATAAAAGAGTTGATTGCATATTCAAAAGGGAAAGGAAGAGTTAGCTGCTAAAAAGCAAAGTTGAGCAGAACCTGCATGATGTTGGGGTTCTTGACACTGGCAAGAAATTTCTGCAACTAAGTTTGTTGTTGATAATGTGCTTCCTTATGTCTGGTATAAGTTAAACTTGCATCTAACAATGCTGGATGTGATGCACTGTGAGATTGGACTGGCCTGTCAACAAAGATTGAATACTTGCCTGCAAAGTCTTCTTTTATCATGTTGAAATCCTTGATGTTGATATATCTGTGGATCATGACCACCTTGTTCCCCAAAAGTGTGTTACATGCTGCTTCAATGAGCTGGTCTCTAGGCAACTCCTTGTCTAGGAAGATGACAAGGTCACTGGACAAGAGCACCTCTGGAGCCTTGGTAAGGTTGGCAACATGGTGCTGGTCCTCAACCAGGTAGTTTCTACCACACCTGTCGTTAAGGTATGGAAGGATAGTTTGCATACTGCTTGTTTAGGTGATGGTTCCAATGTTGGTGCTGACCTGAATGCCATGGACATCATCCACAAGGTCAATGAAAAGGTCTGGAATGGTAACAGGACAAGGGGGAGGGGAGGGAGAAGCGATCAGGGATAGGGATATACAGCCTGTTAAGAGGAAGTAGAATGTCCGAGTTGCCAACATGGTATAAGGTGGACTCTTGGTTATTGTTGAAAAAAAAATCCTCTTTCACAGAGGACATGGCTATGGTCATCCTCATTGGAGATATCCCCTTAGCTGGGGACTTGATGATGGTGATCATCATTGTCTGAGATCTCCTCTGCATAGAGAACTTAAACATCCTCATTATCAGAGATTCCATCTTCACTGAACATCTGGTGGTTGATATCGAAGAAGAAGACTTCTTTTGTGAGGATTTGGTCATTGTCCTTATTGATCTCCTGTTTGAAGGGCACTTGGTTGTCTATGTCATCAGAGATCTTCTTTGCTAGGGACCTGGTGGTTGATATTGAAGAAAAGTCATTTTTGGTGGAGACTTAGTGGTGGTAGTGGTCAGAGATCTTCTTATTGTGAGAGACTCAGTGATATAAAACACCCTCTGTCCTTTCCTGGGCCCTAACGATGATGGTTAGACAGTGATCACCGAAAAAGGGCAGGATGTGCACCTTTTTCTTGTCCTGTAGAGTCAATCATGCTTCCACTTTGTATTCAACTACTTGTCTGTGCTATACAATGCTGTAGAGCTTGGGACCACTCTACAGTTATAATCAGTCTTTTTCCTCTGATCTAGGCACTCCCCTGACAATCTCAAGTTGAGTCTTGAGTCAACAACACTCCATAGATTCATAGTCCAATGGACCAACACTTTTTCCTATAGTCTGGACTATTTCAGCCCATCTTGACCCATGTTTCAGGCTCTCAGCCCATTAGTCTGCAAGACCAACATTTTTCCCATGGTCTGGACCAAACATTGGTCCACTTTTCGGTCTTGTTCTCAGTTCTTGGTCCATAAAATGTCAGTCCATCTACTTTGGACTTCTATTTTTAGACATTCTCCTTTTAGTTACAGTTCATCATACCTTAGCTTCAAGGCCTGATGGCTTTCAGCTCCTTTTAAGGACCCTTAGCACATTCCCATGTAACTATATGACTTCCTACCATGTATCATCTACCATCTCCTGACCACCCAAACAACCTCTCCCATGACTCCAATGACCTTCTTCCTTCTCCCTCAACATTTTAACCATGTTTTCAGACTTCCACAGACCAATGGACTTTCAGACTCTGGTTTCCCATGCCTTTGGCCCACTTTCTCACCTCAGGACTTCAGCAAATGATCTTGGACCTCTTTTGGGCCAAACAGATCGCACATAGACCCCCTTACAATCTATTTCCTGGGTGTCACTCTACCTGGGTTTGTTGTTCTTCAATGCCATTAATGCTAGGGTTGGAGATCACCATGGCTGACTCACAGTTTGGTATGATGTTTGCATTGTTGCTTGTGATCCATGGCATGCCAATTCTTGATCCTTGAGTTGTCAGAGTGAGGAGCAGCATACTTCAGCATGATGTGGCAATGGATGGAGTAGGAGGACTGAGAAACTTAGTAACTCCACTATGAAATAATGAAGTGATCCAGGGGAGTGTGGAGTGTGCCAGTGGTCATTTAGCCTTTAAAAATTGTGTGGACATGACACAAGTGATATTGTCCCTATTGTTACATAATACATCACACAGTCATAATCTGTCATATCATGTCTGCCTGCGGTGGTGGTCAAGGATCAAGAACAAAGGTGGCAAACATTGCCTCCGATTCAATGTCAGAGTGGTTGGTTCTTGCAGTGGAGATCTTAGAACCCTGCACCTTTTTGGTCAAGGCAAGCTCTATAAACATGAGAACAGGGTATAGTGGGAGAGGTGGCCTTGAGGCTGGAGCATGCCATAGGTGGGTAGAAAACTCCAGGAGGACAAGACTAGATCCTCCATCAAGCTAGAAATGTCCCTTATATACTATTCTACTTGTTTGTACAAATGGTGGATGTATCTAAGATTTTCAGTCAGTTCTGGTACTATGTGAGTCATTAGGATAGAGGGTAGAGATAAGGATAGCCATGGAATGGAAGACATCATGATGGTGATGCATGAGGGGGATGTGTTCCCTTAACCCAGAGTGTGAGTCAGAATGGATGGGTTGAGGGTTGTGTCAGCTTTCCTAATCGTGGGAATAATTTGGTAATCGTGGGAAGGTTCACAATGGTTCATGGATAGAAGCTAATATGCAAACCATGCATAGAGGCTTAGGAAAAATAGTGAAAAATAAGGAAAAATCAGGGAATAATGAAGTAAAATCAAATGGTTCTGAGATGTCAGGCTGATATTGTCCTGGTGTATGGTCAAGTATAGGGGTGAATTTGGGTAACCATAGGTGAGTGTAATAGGATCCAATGTAGTATACCTGAGGGAACATGTGTGACTTGAAGTGGTCGAAGGGGGAGGACAGGAGTGCAATGACAGAACAAAAAGGATACCCATACCCCTCCTTTTTCTTGTCCAGCTGATACATCTTGTCTTGCCATGACCTTAGCCACATCAAACAATCATGGAAAGCAGATGCACCAAGTACAGTTATCTCAAGGTTGATGTCCTTGGTGTGAATGTCCATATGGTGTTTATGATTGTGGTTGTTCTACACAGCAAGACAGGTAAATGAAGAAGGCATGTATGAGGCATGTGAAAAAAAATGCATATAGTGGTATGAATGAAAAAGGTGTACTACATATTTAAAAACAACTTCAGAATCATATGATGTCAATCAAGCACTAATGGATCCACTTTAATCTATTTGAGCAAGGATAAGTCAAGACAAGCAGATTAGAGGGGAGTGTAATCATCTGAGCTGGATTGAAGTTGTGCCCTGAAGAGAGCAACATATGCCTAGCCTATATCAGGCCTGGATGTTAAAGTGGATTGAATTGACTAAAGGTGTTATACTATATGCAAAGATGCCAGCAAATTTGATGACAACATTCTGCATGGTCTGTTCATAGGACTCGTATATCATCAGGGACCATGCAAGTATAAGCAGCATTTGCAACAATGTTTGATCAGAAAGCAACAGATGGTAGTTGGATCCAAGACCTGTGTATGTATGGCAACGATCTGTCTTTGCATTCTCCAATAGAAAGAGCTCTGGATGACAATATATGAACTTGATGTCTCTGCCATTTTCAAAGAGGACAAGCAGGTAGCATTGCAAGTATGAGTTAGAGGGTGGACCCAAGAGAGAAAGATCAACCCAATGCACATAACCCTAGCTATACATGTTTAACATCTCCTTCTCTCAGTAAAATGACATGATCATTACGATTGAGCCATTGAACAGGCTGCCACCTAGGTTCTTGTACAACATCACTTACACACTGACTTTGAGAGGGAGGGACATGTCAACTGGCATGTCACAGTAATAAGGGAGGGACTGGGGATGGTCAGTGTCATTAAAGGCTTTGTATTGAATCATAGGGCCCAGAAGCAAATATAAATGGTGAATGTTTGTACTGTGCACCTGGTGTTGAAGAGCAAGCAGCTCCATTGGGAGTAGAGGGCATATCAGAGGGTAGTCAAGGGTGCTAAGAACATCAATGGTGTCCTGCAAAGGCATTTTAATCTAACATTTGTGGGGAATCCATATAAATACTAGAGGGGGTGGTCAAAGTGAACAAACAAGGTTGGAATCCACCTGTCTGTGGACAGTGTAGATGATCATGGTTGACAGAGTGCCCTTGATCCATGCATTGAATTGGAATGCAAACTTTAACAGTTATCCATTCTTGCTGCATGATGGGAGCTGGAAAAAATCACCTGAACTGATGACTTTAAGAGGCCAGTCAAATAAGTACTGTAACTGAAGGAGCAAGTAGACTTGAATCTCCTCAAAGGGATGATCCACAAGGCATAGGGTATGCACCATAGTGTTCAAGCAGTCAAAGTAGTCTGCATCCATCGTGGAAACTAAAGCCACAGGTGTCAGTAAAGGTGAGTGTAAGGGTAGAATCAACTTATGCTCGTCAGATATGAGAACCTTGGTCTTGATCCATCTATTCAAGATTGAAGCACATCTGCTGACCTTTTCTGCTGTATTGTAGGGTTCATCAGGGGGTTGTGGAACCTAGCCCATGAATATATGTATCGTCTGACCTGCATGTGCAATAGAATGGTGTGCATAGTAGGAGAAAGGTGCCTACCATCAATCACAGCTGCAGTCATCCCAGTACTGGTGGTGACCACCACAGCAGAGGTATATATTGATGTTTGAAAAGGAGGGCATTGTGAATTCTAGTGAAAAGATGTGTCTTTCTAGTACCTGTGAATGTGGATTAAAGGGGGACAATGTCCAGCGGTCTGAATGTACCAGCCATGCTAGTGATGTATAAACTCTCCTCTCTGAGTATACAGCTGCTCCTTATTGAGGTCATCCAGGTATGACTTTGACATGGCAAGCTCAGTCAGGTCAGTGTGGTTCTTGTGAATGTGCTTCTGGCACCATCAAAGGGACAAAATTGGATGCTTCTTGTTATTAAGAACATGTTTCCATGCAGCCCTAATCAATGCCTCTAGCTCTTAATGACCTTCCATCTGATTAAAAGGGAGTGGGAAAAAGGAAGGGACAAAGATAACAGATGTCAGAAGCTTGGATTTATAATAGTTTGGTAATTGACAACAAAGTTAGGGCACTAAATATAAAAGGTGGAAAAAAGGCTCTGTACTTCCCAAGTGTTCTGTAGTTTAAATCAATAAGGGCAGGAAGCAAAGCTCAGAAAGCATGCCTGACTTGAGCATGAACCCACCAAAGATGTGCAATGCTAGAACCATACCCAAGCATTGCATGGTTAGAATTGATGAGGGTAGGCAATACTGGGAGCCATATTCAAGCATTCCATGTGTTGGATCAACAATAACTTAACATAGTGCATGACAGAAGTATAATCATTGATGTGAAACAAAAAAGACCCAAACATGAATACACATCATTCAAAAACAGATGTCAAAGCATTGATCCCAGAAGCAAAACAAATCAGTCATGCATACAGTGAGTATATAGCTATCAAAGAGCTCCTTGGCATACAAAGACATAACAGTCAAAAAATCCAATAAGTTGCAGGCAATTGACACCAATTGGGTAGGGACAGCAAAGTTGTGAAACCATGTTGGCCCTGAGGACCACTTCCAAATCCATCTATTATTATTCCCAAATATGAAAACACCTGGTTTCAAAGATTGACATTCTTTCAGATGAAATTGGCAAGTCAAGTCACCCAATCATGAAGGTCATTATCCTTACACTTTGATTTGTCATTGTATGCATTCAAACTGCCCATGTAATCCAAGCCTCCCATCTTGGGTATGATGCATGATCAACACTGCCAGTAGTTGGGTACTTTGGAAAGCCTTTGAAAGGTGGTGTAATCAAGGTTGTGGTTTTGATCAGTGATGTCGCAATTTCTAAGGTTATCGTGGGGTTGCAGTGGGACACAACCCTGAATAGTGTGGGCTGGACAGGTGCCTTTGTGGGTGTTGAGGAAATGAGGCACCTTTTCATATTGTGCTTTTGATCTCAGGCTGAAGATAGGTCATATCTGAATCCTTGACTTAAAAGAAGGTGGGGTGTGAAGACTGAATAATGTGGATGGGGTGCTGTATATGATCAGATCAACACATGGCCACTTGCTTAGAATGAATGGAAAGGAGGTGCTAACATGCTCAACTGTTAAGGTGCCCAGATTGAACACCTCACCTAAAGAATAAGGTGACATGTCATTCATTCAACAGGGCTAGGCATTGGAGTGTGGGCGATGTGCAGCAACCAAAAATAAAATGGGACAGACCCAAAGTGGAAAGGATGCAGTACTCAGATGCTTATAAAGCTCCAAGGGCAGACCAGAAACATTGTGCACAGGGAACAACTCCAACCAGATGTGTTTTTGTTGAGGAGGTAGATCTTGTCTATGACAGTCAGCACACTGGACAATGTATTCAAGCATATACTCACCTAGGACAAGCAGACACAACATGGGGGCCTTAGCATGTGAGTCTACATGATGCATTGGATTTGACATGAAGAGAAGACAAAAAGGGCATCTCTAGAGGGATGAGGCTATGAAACAGTGGGAAGGGTGATGTGATAGGACATTCTTTAAGTAGGACCTTAAAGGGTTCTCATGCTATGTCTGAGTGGGATATCTGAAAGAGTATGTTTGATGTCTGACAGTAGGAGATATAAAATAGAGGGCAGATTATTAAAGCATGCATCTGAGATCTTCACCACTGTATTTTTCACGTCTTCCCTCATGCTCAAATAGTGCTGAAAATCAATCTGACCATGTCATCTAAATAGTTTCTGAAGATGATCATTGATCTACTGAAACAGCACACCTCCATTCTATCACAATTTCACACTAGGCATGCCCCATTCAATAAATATCTACACTACATATCTAAGGCAGCACACTTATACTGTCCCAACTACTCATAAAAGCCAGAATTCACATGGTACTACCTTCTTGAGTGCCCAGCATATGATCACATCCATCTATGCAGACAACTCCACTACAAAGCTAAAAGCATCTTAAGCCTTCTTGCAAACAAAAAATGTGTCCACCACATTTTTGCATCCCTTCACACAATAAGGACATTTGCCATGACACATGGCAACCTCAATCTGCCTCCAGAACAAGACCATTGATGATATGCCCTCCTCCTAGAAGACATCAAAATGCCAATGCTGCCCAACTAATAGCCCAGAACCTAATCTTCTCCTATAATATTCTCTTTTGTTTATTTTCTCTTCTATTCTCTATATCTATATCTATACTTACCTCAATGAGAACCATACTTGTATTATTTAACACTATCCACATCATTGGCTAACACTGTAATTACAACTTTACCTTAACCTTCCCATAATTAGCCACACTGGATCTTCATGTAAATCCCCTGCTCCTTCATTTCTGGGACCTCGAGTAGATAACATCATATCACACATATATACTTAACTACCATATATACACACATGTACTCTCCACCATTTGACATGCAGACCCCACAAGATGTTTATCATGGAGAAAGATTCTAATCAGTGCATGTAGTTTGGCCCAGGTTTTTAATAGTCCAAGAAAAAGGTGATATACAGGAGGGACTATTGTACTACACAAAAGGAGTTACTATACTATATAGGAAAAGTTACTGTGCTATACAAGAGGAATTATTATGCTATATAAAAGGAGCTACTATACTACATAAGGAGGTTACTGTGCTATATAAGGTGACATGTCGTGCTACACAAAACAAGATATTGTACATAGAATAAGGTATTATCTTACATAGCAGAAGCTATTGTATTACATCAAGCTAGATAAAAAATCAGATCTTCAAAAGATTTTATTTGATGTTGTAATTAGATCATAAGAGCAAGTTTATATAAGCTTATTAAAGTGTAGATTACTGTTATCAAGTCTTAGCTGAGTTTATTAAAGTATAAATTATTGTTATTATATTTTACCTAATTTTATCAAAAGCTTATCTAAGCTTATCAGAGTGTAGATTACTGTTATTATGTCTTATCTGAGTTTATTTAAGTGTAGACCACTGTTATTATGTTTTATCTAAGCGTATCAAAGTGTAAATCATTGTTATCATGTCTTATTTAAGTTTATCAACAGCTTATCAGAGCTTATCAGAGTGTAGATTATTCTTATCAAATCTTATCTAAAGGCTAGATGCTTTATTATACTTATCAAAGGGGTTGATCTCTTTATCAGTTCTTATCAATTCTTATCAGTTTTTATCAGCTACAAGATCAATTTTATCTACTACAGGACAGCTATCATATTTTATTCAAATATTAATTTATCTTATTTTA
>JBBPMC010000591.1:0-19769 GCA_038090115.1 Strobilomyces echinocephalus | reverse complement strand
TTGGCGGCCCCCCCCATCTGCCCTATTTCGGCCCCGGTGGCTCGACTACCACCCCCACTGCGTTCCTTCGAGCTCGATCGCTCGACGACCGCCCCTGCTGTGCTTCCTCGAGCCCGATTGCTTGACAGCCACCCCCGCAGTATTCCCTTGAGCTGAATGGCTCGTTTCACGCCCCCTCGACCTTTTTTCAAGCCTTATTGCTCGATGGCCACCCCCGCCGTGTTTTGGTGGACCCCATGACCTATTTCACCCCCCTTCGCCCTCTTTCAAGCTCTTTCAAGTCAGTACTCGACACCCACCTGTTTCCTCGCTCATCTGTACTTACTCTGTCATACCATGTCCATTATATATAGCAATATAATTTGATTTATTAAGCTATGGGTATAAATGAATAAGGGAAATGTGTAATCCCCACATCACAGAAACGATGAAGATATGATATAGCACTATATACATTTCTACTTACTCCCCACTACACATTTCACCTTCATTCTGACACTCACATCGATAATTGCCAGCATAGTAGGCGACAACAGTTCGGTGCGTATCTTCACTATCATGATGGTCACCATCGATAAGCTGTCTGTTCGTCAGCGTAACTTTATCGTGTTCCTCGATCACTAGCGTGCGTGGCAGTGTCGACCTACCAACCACCATCTGATGACCATGGTCATCGCAATTCAACTGTCAGGCATGTATCTTTACTATCATAATGATCACCATTGATAAGTGCCAGCTGTCAGTGTGTATTTATCATGTTCCCTGACCATTATAGTTACCGGTGTACATGGCGGTATCGACCTACCATCCACCATTTGACAACCATGGTCATCACAATTCAACTGTCTGGTGCGTATCTTTGCTATCATAATGATCACTGTTGGTAAGTGTCAGTCTGTCAGCGTATATTTATCGTGTTCCTTGACCATTAGCGTGCATGGCAGTGCCGACCTACCGACCACCATCTGATGATTACGGTCACCACCATTCAACTGTTTGGCATGTATCTTTACTATCATAGTGGTCACCATTGATAAGTGTCAGTCAGCCAGTGTGTATTTATCGTGTTACTCGACCGTTACAGTTACTGGCGTACAAGGCAGCATCGACCTACCATCCGCCATCTGATGACCACGATCATCACAATTCAACTGCCCGGCATGTACCCTTACTATCATAACGATCACCATTGATATGTGTCAGTCTGTCAGCGTGTATTTATCGTGTTACTACAGCTATTGGTGTATATAGCAGTCTCGACCTCCTATCCACCTCACGATCATTGCAATTCAAGTTGCCAGCATTTGACACACTAGGTTTTTTTTACCATAGGTACTATGTCTGACCTGAACGACCAGATCTATTGGTCCGGCTGTGAATGGCTTAGTCAACTCAACATTACAATCACCAGCAGAGTTGACTTTTCTGGTAAGGCATTATCTTCTCTTTCCAAGTTTTGTATGGCACTGTAACCACCGGTGTCTCAGACACGTTCGACCAGATACTCCGAGTCGTGGCTTCTTTTTCTTGTCATTACCCATAGACATGACAACCAGTGTCGAACTTGATGGTGGCATTCATCGACTGTATCCACATGCCACCATTCAAGTTGTTCAATCATAAATAAAAGGAAGATAACATTGGCTTAGATTGCATGTAGAATACATTGTGTAACTACTGGTAAATCAGGTCGCTGCTGCTCTTTCCCTACACTCCAAGCGTTTTTGCCGGATGCGTGCTAGAGCGCTCTTTTTCGATGGCAATCATTCAGTCTCTGTGTAAAGGGGGAATATCTGCCTGGTAAATGAATCAGTAAGGAAACCTTCGACTAATTCAAGTTGTCACCTGTTCCACCAAGCAAGAAGTTGGTTGACTTCGTCCTTCTCTTCAGGATCCTCCAATAACTCCATGATGCTCAAGTAAAAGCGCTCTGATTCAGTCACCAGGTCCGTGTGTGAGAATACCTGTGCAGAGGTTAATGCAAAACGTGTCTGCAAAGTCTTGTCTGAAGTTCGGTGCCATCACAGGCGACATTGCTTACCTGCATTGCGATGTAGGCAAGTGAGGCCTTAGTGACTGCACGCATACCATGGATACGGGCATTTCCAGAACGTGTGGCCTTCAGCTTCTGGTCAACAGAACTGGGTGATGTGAAAATATGTTTGAAGGCCTGCGAATGGTTGCGAATTAAATGATTTCCACGCAGATTGCTTTCGTTGCCACTCACAGAAACAAGTAGCCCCCCTTGTATGAGTCCATTCCATGGGTCCTCTGGGTCATAAGTGTAGTTCACATACAAAAAGATGGGCCACTGGTCTCCAGCAACCTGAATGTCCCCATTCATGAGTTTCATTCGAGTTCTAGGCACTTGGTCAGATGAGAAGAACAGAAGACTGAAAGCTCCTACTCTGTTTTTCCCCAGTCAAGCCCTGCCGGGCACAAGAGAGCTCCTGTCCGTTCGTGGTTAAATCCTCAACCAGTTTTTACATTGTGGGGGATATGGGGATTCAATGTTTGTCCCTTGAGTGTAATCCAGTCGACAATAGCCCCTTTCATTCCCTTTGTATCGTCTGCACAAGCCTCATT
Organism: Strobilomyces echinocephalus; assembly: GCA_038090115.1. Lineage (NCBI taxonomy): Eukaryota > Fungi > Basidiomycota > Agaricomycetes > Boletales > Boletaceae > Strobilomyces > Strobilomyces echinocephalus. The sequence continues at coordinate 17,183 of JBBPMC010000591.1, read as the reverse complement.
GACGCCTTTCTGTATCTAAACCTTGTTATTAGTTGTGACTCTTGAGACGATCACAAGCGAGTCATTACGAGTTCGGCGATGGCCATTACTTCCTCTTCTGATGACTTCAAGAGACGTGCCTCAATCCCCGGTACTATTCGGAGTAGTTCTTGGAATACTCTAAACTCCTGCCTTACGCTGGTGAGCAAAAACGGTTAGCAGAAGTTCGCCAAGGAGAAACCAAATCACTTACGCAGCACTAAGGTTTTCGTCGGTATCGTCTGACCCCTCAGATATCATAATGATGCCATTGGTAAGTAGAGTTTGGATATTACAGAAGGCGTGGACCATGCGACCAAAGTGTCTGCCATGGTGTACGAGGGGATCCTGTGTCATGCTGGATTATAGTTAGCTGCACATCCCCCACTGGCAAATTTTGCTATGCTATTACATATGGCTTCTTCCTTGGACAGAGCTCCAATGCACTAGGGCGTTGCTTGTGGCCAGTCCTTCCTGTGTCTGGGTTGTTGTCAGTTGGCATCACAGTCAACAGAGTTAAACGGTGAGGCGTGAGGTGGGTATGGGTCACTGTAAGCCAAAGTTAGAGATGAGTGCGCAATATATACTATGCCACCCAGACCACGCTCGAATCCATGTCAATAAAATGGTTGGTCAGGATCAGATTGACACAGACAAGATGGATCATACCATTCCAGCATGGACGACTTGTCTGGTTCAGATTGACACGGACTGGATTGGACTGTACCACTCCATACCATCTCTGACGAGTTCTCACGGTGTCTTCTTTCCTCAGATAGAGCGAGAAACAGAAACGCCTCTAAACACACTATCTGACCACGGTTCGCAGACCAGAATGTTGGACCTATACAGTCATCCACCGGCAAATGCGTCACAGAAACTTTGAGTGTCTCCCACTACACAACAGCACAAATTCTAGTGGATCAGAGTAGTGTACTTGGTTAGAATGGTGTATCCGAGTGTCATAAATAAATTTTATTGGGATCAGGAATGTCGTTGTGCAGCAGCAGAGCATGAAAATTATCAAGAATTATCATGCGTCCACCAGCAAGTGAGTCACTCCAAATCAAGCATATCACAGGTATCGCCACAACAGCATTATGTAAGTGATGTCCAATCGATAATCAGTCAACGACGCGCTTCCACAGGCATCTGGTTTTTACACCCGATATGCTTGTCATTTTACGCTGCTTTGTATTGCTAGAAGTTTGTAAAATGTAATGATACCCCTGGTTTCTTGAGGGGGCAAAAATATACTCTGCTTTACATCAGGGAAAGCCGACGACACTGGTACTCCATGCTAGCGACAACCCTAACAGATCTTTGAGCGTACGCTAACCCTTGCAAAGTAAACGAACACGACGCTGCCTCCATTCACGCAGGCCGCTCAGTCCAATCTCCCTCCCTCTGCGGGTAGCGCCAACGCGGACTCAGCTCTGAATCAAGGATAGTCCAGCGCCTCGGATGCCCCAAGGCGTCGAGATGAATCGTACACGAGGAGAGGACTCGGTCGGGGGATGACGTGTGCATTGTCGCGTCAGTGCGGACGCGTGCGGTCGACAGCAGGAAGTTGGGGGGGCATGACGCCAAGTCGATCGCAGGGACGTCGACAGGTGGGAGTTTGCTGGCATCTAGGAGGGTCAAAAACGACAGTCCCAACAATGTCAGCGAAAACGGGATGAGGACCAGGCGAGACGACGTACCAGCCACATGTCGGTGCTGGGCTCTGCACGCACTCTTTCCTCTTCCCGGCGCCCCCTGGGTACGGCCCCTACTCCAGGCTGACTGTCATTGGGACATGCCCCAGTGTGTACCACGCTCTCCTGGCCCTCGTTTCTCTTGCGCCGCTCGTTCTCTGCCTCCTGCCACGCGATGATGGGCTTGTACCATGGGGAGAAGGAGAATGACCTGGTCTAATCTTCTTGTCAATCCAAACGACGCTGGTACTGTCACAGATGATGAGATGAACCAGAAGATACTTGTTGGTGAGAGCGAGACAACTGCAAAGTCAATTCACACGCACTCATACCATAACAAGTTTATCAATCCTTGATAAGCATAAGATTAGATAATGATGCACACCACGAAGAGACCCTTCACCAGCATTGTCATGGCAGGCCACGAACATGTGGTCTATGTTGGAAACATGAGATATACTATCATCAGACCATAAAATATGTACCAGTATCATAGAGAGGCTGTTTCAATACTTGCATGCCGAACATGAAGGGAAAGAACAAGAAAAGAGCAATTATATGTGAGTTTACTGAGAATAACTATTCTGTCTACACAATGTAAAGGAGATCTGGTGCAACAACATGTGCCCAGGTGTAAAGAGTATTTAATCTGAATTTATCGTACCAAGGGAGGTTGAAAATTCCTGCGGGAAGGCTGGTTGACGCACTTGCCGGTGGATGACGCATTTGCCGGTGGATGACTGTAGGTTATACAAATCCAACGATGATACCAAGGGTACCCTAGCAATTGGTTGGTCGAATAATGTGGGTGTTCGCCTTAGATTCCCTTAACAGGTTCACCAAGGGGTAGATGTACTACAAGCAAGGATAAGTCAAGTCTAAAGGCGACTGGACTGTAGTCAAAAGGTAATAGAAAGAGTCAAGCTTGTAAAAGAAGCTAGACTATAGCAGCAAAGATGCTTAGTGAGCAAAGTTTCCTCACACTTAGTTCAAGAATAGGATCAAATCCACTTAGATTGGTACCTACAGTTAAGGAGACTTAATCTGGAATAGCGGAGACAACTGTCAGAAATCTATTGTAGACTTCTGAAGTACAATAGTCTTAGAGAGCTTCTTGCCCTACCTCCTACAGCTAGGAGGGACTATCTAGACACTTGCAGGCTTCGAGCCCTTGCTTATGCCTAATCTCTACTTAGGGACTGGACTTAAGTGTCCTCTTATTCCCCTTCTTGTTTCTTCCTTTTTTTTGTGGTCCAGATTGAGCTCCTTTTATAATTACAGGAAGTGGCTATACATCTGCCTCTTTTGGGGGGCCAGATGTGCCTTTACTAATACAGTACACTATTTTTAGCTCAAATGAATGGCTCTGACTCATCATCAGTCAGCAGGGCTATGTCAAGCTATGCTAAGCTGTGCAGGCTATGCCTGGGCTATACAGAGCTGCATAGGGCTATGTCTGGCACTTAGCAACCATTATTTTGTTGTCATAGCCTTTCCATGGCTATGTACACAGCCTTAAGAAGACTCGGTGCTATGTAGAAACTAATTAGGACTGAAAAGAGATGGATAGTAGAGGGAAACTGAAAGGGAATGACAAGGGAAGGTGTCCATGACTTTGCACAGATCTATTTTGTGCAGGTCATTCGCAGGGAACAGAAATCAATCGTCCCCGATTGACAATGAACCTCATGGTTCTTTTTACAAATGGTCTGGGTAGGCATAGGGAAGTCCATTGCTTTCAAATTCAAGGCCAAAGAAGGATACAGGGTTTCTAGCATCCTCATCTGGGCTTTCTTCTCTTCTAGTCTCTTCTTGAAGTGCTGGTCCAATAAGGGAGGGATGGACTGGTGGAAATGGTGGATGGAAGGGATGAACCATCCACACACTTTCTGGATGATATACTTGACCAGGCTGCCTTCTTATGGCTTCATTGAGCCTTGTGTTAAGAAGTCGTGCGTATTCAAAGATTGTGTAGCACACTTCACAAGTCCAAGTAACTGCTGGCTGGTTTCCTTCTGAATCTTGTATGGTAACGATGGCATGGTATTCTGCAGGAACTGGTGTCGATGTCTGCCCGAAAGAGATCTCCTGACAATGCTCCCTTAGTGCCCTCTCCAATATAGGAAAGAAATCAAGAATGAATAGTTCTTCAGCCCGGTAACGGAGGATATTTCCTGGAGTAAACTCCTGGGAGTGGATTGTGTCCTGGGTACTCATTGGCTGGATAGGATAGTGAGGGATAGATTGGATGAGTTGGAAGAGGGTCTTGCCTCAAATATGATGGGCTGGGTGTCAGGGGTGGAATAGATGTGGCAGCTAAAGAGAGAAAGGATGTGGTACACCAGAAATGTGTAGAATGTTGGGGAAATCCACTGATATGGGATTTGCAAAAGGAATGGATGTTGGTCTGGGGATTCAGAGGTTTCTTGGCCAGATGGATCCACTTGGATGGTAAGGCAGTCGAGTTGAATGGCAAGTACTTTTGAGAAGGTGCCGATGACAATAGGGCGAATGGAAATGGTGGTGTAGAGTGCAACTTGTGCTCCTAAAGATGGTAGACTTCCTTGTTGAAATCCTAGAGTGTGTCCTTGATAATGGTTACTGCTTTCGGGTTGAACTAAGAGAAATATTCCATTCTCTGGGTTATGGCTATAGTGGTGCTGGATTGATTGCAAGTATGCTTGCATTGTCGGATGAGATATTTTATACTTAGCAACTCGAAAAAATTGCCTGGAATACAACACGATGCGTACTCCTGCTACTTCAAATAGCTACTTGTCCACTTGTAAAGAGGCGAAAGGGAGAGTGGGGTATTTGAATGGTAAGAAAAGTCTAAGGTAGTGCGTGGAGTAGGAGAACTAGGAGGTTCTTCCTTACGAGCATGAAGATATATGTGGTCAGGTAGAATCGATTGCGTATCGGTTGGAATATACTGGTCGCAGAAAATAGGCAGCTGATGATAAGACGTGATTTGCCTGTTCTGATATGAACAAAGAAAGCGTTGAAAGGAAAGACTAACGGATCGCTCGATCCAAGCCACCGGAATGGATAGAGTAAACGGATCTGGAAGGGAAGTAGAGTGATAATAGCTTTTAGAAGGGGTGACACGAATGCGAGCCGTATCATCCATAATCGAGAGGACCTTTGCCAGCTTGCCAACGAATACCGGCAGACTGTTTGGAAAATGGTGAAGGGCGACTTGCAATCCCAACTTTGGCCGGCTAGCAGGATTGTATCCAAGCGCGACTGCTTCTTGGGATTCATAGGCGACAGCGACGTAAAGGAATGTGCCATTGCTTTGGTGATGGCAGAACTCGAAGGTAGCGGAAGGGGTCATGCTGGGGAGTTCAAACTTATGGAAGAGTCGATGGTAAAGGAAAAAGGCGAATAGCTGGAGATTTGCATGCGTGACGTGGATCTTCCATATATTAAAAAGTGTCACGTGGTTTCCAAAATCTCAGAGCTAGAACCTTGAGGCGGAGCAGTGTCTTGCCGTAAGAGATTAAGTTCTTCATCTAGGGCTGAAAGTAGCCTAGAAAGAAGAAAGCACGAGGGACATTCCCTTTGTACAGCTTCAGATAATCCGACGGTCCATGCAAACATTAGAAGTGTTATCCGTTCGTCCCAAGTGTCCCATCCATGGGCATCATGAACATGGCGGCGGAAGACAGTTTCCACTATTTGCTTCCCTTGCTCATAGTCCTCTAAAAGGGGAGCCATTGTCTGTTGATAGGAAGGGGGATTCAGATCGGGGGAATTCTGCCTCGAAATTGATCGGTCCATCGAGGTCAGACAAAAGAGATTGTGGGTTTACGAGTTGTCTTTCAATAGACAGTTCCTGCTCTGGGATACTTTGATGAGTTACAGGGGCTGATGGTGGCGTGGAATGTAAGATCTGGCGCAACACTTCTTCTAGTTCTGACGTAGATACTGGAAATGGTTGCGTTTGAGGCTGAGGTTGTAACTCGGGTTGAGATTGATGGAGCTGTTGAAGAACCTCTAGGTTCGCTTTTCTATAGATGTTAATCTGCTCTTGCAGATGGTGCACTTGTGTAATAAAGGCTTGTAACCGTGAACACTCTGCACAATCAGTGTGTCCTGGAACTATAACTGTTGTGGTAGGTGCTATGTTTGGAATAGAAACCAAGGTAGTCTCCTGATAGTAACAGGCGATATCGTCTGGAAGGTGAGTAGTGGTAATGTGGATTGGATGTGCAGTACACAAGTGTGCCATCCAGCCGTAGGTAGATTCTCTGAGGCGACTTTCTAGCTTGGCAAGCTCTTGCATATAGTGGTCATTCCACTGTTTATAGAAGTAGGCTTTTGCGTCAGGAGAGATAGGCTGCTGGGCAATGTAATAATGAATAGGTAATAGGGTGTACGGGAGTGGTGGTGCTTGATCTGGAGTAGTGCCTGTTGCTGAGGTGGTAGCCATTTTGGGCTTAGTCTGAGAAGTAAGGGATATTATGTGATTCGCTATCTGATTCCTTAGAAGGTATAGCAAGATCTTTCAAGTGCTTCCGAGTGATGTAAGGGATAAGTCTGAATGCAGCAATTGGACGAGCTAGCTCTGCTCCGTCTAGTTCACTGAGTATGTAGCTTCCTCCTTTGGTTTGGTGGAGTACTTTATATGGCCCTAAATATCTAGGTTTAGTCTTGCGGTTAAGTTCCTTTTCAACCACACTATTCCTAATAAGGACTAGTGTTCCTGGGGTGTAAGAGTTGGTAACTAGACGATTATGAAATCGTTTTTCAAATTGTGCTTTGGAAGATAATCTAGCCGCTTTCAGTATAGCAGCTGCTTTTGCAATATCTTCTTGATGGCACTCGAGTTGCCGAATACGTAAGGCAAGTAGTTCAGATGTAGAAATATCAGCTTTAAAGCCTTCCACCATAAAGGTGGACTCGGTTAAGTCAAATGGCAGAGTAGGGTCTGCACCGTGTACTAAATAATATGCTGAATGGCCAGTTGATCTTCACACTGTAATATTATCAGCAAAGAGGGCTGCCTTTAACTTGGCAGGCCAAGTATGGATCTTTCCCTGACAAGCCTTGACTAATGCTTCTCGTATAGCAAAGTGTCTCTGTTCCACAACTCCGTTTGCTTGGGAATTGTAAGGGGAAATAGGAATCTGGGGCATGTCGTAATGCCGTAAGGGTTGACTAAGCTCTCCTTGGAACTCTGGTCCATTATCAGTTACAATACGAGAGATATATCCATAACGGAAGATCAATTCTTCCAGAATGAACTTGGCCACTGCTTTGGCAGTTGCTTGCTTAAGGGCTTTTCCTTCCACGTATTTGGATAGATCATCCCTGGCAATAAGAATATAACGAAATCCTCCTGCTTTAGGCATTACCATGACATCCAGGTGTACTTTGGCAAATACACTAGCAGGGGTAGAGATTGTGACTGGAGTATGGACTTTCTGGGTTTCTCGTACTTGGCATTCATGGCAAGACTTGACATAGTGTTTAATATTCTCAAACATGGAAGGCCAATAGAACCGATGTCTTAAGTTCTCCCATGTGGCTCTCTCTCCTCTATGCCCTAGTTGATCATGGGCTTGAGCTAAGAGAGCCATTCTTTTGTCTAGATCAAACACAACTAACAATGTTACGCTTCGCTCCTCATCCGGTTCTTATCGGATGCCATCTCAAGGACTTATGGACTAATCTTTCTTTTTCTTCTTATCTAATCTTATCTTTATCTTATCACAGGATCAATGGCCATAGCCTCGCCCTCTGATCTCTGCACCATCGTCACTCGTTTCACCCTTCGTATTCACCTCGCGCATGTCGCACCCTTGACACAGCCAAAGGCCTGTGCATGCTTCTCTTCTCTTCCATTCCATCATGTTTCATCTCCGCATTTCATGAACGCTTCTCATGCTTCTCTTCCATTCTACCTCTCTTCCATCTCACATGTTTCATCTCCGTTCCCTTCTATGTTTCACATTTGATACGCGTTTCAGCCACACTCCTGCGCCCATGGGCAAAGGGCTTGGACTATTATAGACGAAACGCTTATGTAAACCTATGTAGTCTCTGAATATATAAACCCAGTGAACGACGACTGGCAACCCCAGTCTAGTTCACTTGGGCATCGTCCTCCCTAAGGCACACCCAGCCTAGATCCCAACCTTCCTCTCCACTCTCCATAGAGTTCTTGGTTGACAAGTGGTAACCTGAGGACTTAGGTCTTAGGGTTGTATCAAACAAATGCTTGCCATTATTCATCCTTTTGAATAGTCTTCCGGCTCTGGCAAAATATTTCACTACCTTTCTCAAGAATTGCTTTGACACTAGTGATCCTTGAGAGGAAGGAGTGGTAAGATACTGGTAGATGTCTTGTAGAGATTGCTCCTGAGTGACTTGTGAAGACAGAACCAATGTGTCTTTTACAGATGATATAGGAATGGATCTGTTTAATGGAATGCCAGGTTCTATATGTCCAAAGTATAGGCTAAGGTGATCTAGCCAGGAGTCATTATGAGGTTCCATGACCTCATCTTCTGCCAGTCTTCTTCTTGATAAGGCGTCCGATCCTTTGAATTGAATGGCAGGTACATGTTTCAAGGTGAAGTCAAACAATAGGATTCCTTGGATCCAGCGGTTGATGGCAGCATTGGGTTGTAGGTCAGGCTCATTGAGCATACCCTTGATATACTTGGCATCCACCTCTACAATTAGGTTCCTTGCACCAATAATATAGAGGCGAAAGTCCATATAACTCCAACTTGGATTGAGCGTATCTTGATTCTACTTCCGAAAAAGGTAGAGATCCATATCTAGCTGGTCTCTTGTGTCCTTCTTCATCTAACTGCGATAGAATGATCCCAACAGCTATATAGCTTGAGTCGACTGAAAGGATAATGGGGTCATTTGACTTATAGTCAATAGGCCACAGGGCTGGGGCTGTAGTGATTACTTGTTTCAGGATGTCAAAGACTTCCTGCCTGCGCTCAGTCCATTCAAAATCAACTCCTTTCTTCCAGAGCTCAGTAATGGGTGCTGTTAGAGTAGAGTAATTTGGGATCCATATGCGTACAGTTCCACAAAGTCCTAAGAAACCTCTGGCTTCTTTGACATTCTGTGGGGCAGGCCAATTAAGTATCTTGTCCACCTTGGACTTGTCTGGTATTCTTCCTTGGACATTCACTGTTTGGCCAAGGATCTTTACTTCTTGCAAACAGAGTTGCATTTTAGGAGCTGAAAAGGTAGCTCCTGCATCCTTGATGCGATGCATAATACGATGCACATCTTGTGCATGTTCCCAGATGTATTTTCTAATCCCTGGGTTTGCTTGAAGGGTTGTAGGATTTCCATGTCTATCTGGATAGACAGACAGTGGTCCTTGGATTGGTAAATCATCTATAAAGACATCTGCAATTGCTAGTTCATTTTGCAAGATGAATAGCATGCATTCTTGGAATTCTGCTGGGGAATTGGTATATCCTGTTGGCAAGGAGGTGAGACGTAACATTCTCATTGGGGTTAGGAATGCAGTCATGTCTCTGCTGGCTTCATCCATTTTTCGAGCATCAAATCCCCAAAAGAGATCAAATACTGTAAAGCATTTTCCTCCAACAAACTTTTCCACAAACTGGTCCAAGTTTGGAGGGATGGCTGATTCTCTAATGGTCACTCAGTTAAGAGGTTGGAGGTCATGGACAATACGTAGCTTGCCATTTTTCTTGACCACACAGAACCATTTAGAACGATAAGGGGATTGACACTGTTCGTAGACTCCTGCCTTAATCTTGAGCTGGAGTACCTTTAGTACCTCCTCTTTGATTCCAGGAGGGATAGGAATATTTTTCTCCTGCCAAGGAATGTGTGGAATGGTTGGTATCTTGTAGGGCGAGAAATAGGTCTCTCTGAGGGTTCCTCTATCTTCGTCTTCGAAGGCAAGGGCTTCTTCATTCAACAGTAGGATATGCTGGAATAGCTTGATTTCTTCTGGCCATAAGAACCCTGACTTTCCTAGCTCTAATGTATCTAGGTGTTCTTGAGTCAGTTTCTTGGTAGGGGAAAACTCTGGTGGATTAGGATCCTTGATGGGCAAGGTTGCCAATGGATCATGTGGCATCGTGCGAGTTACTTTGAACTCTATAGGAATGGGTGTGGATACTGGTCTCACTTTCCTGTCTACACGCTTGTAGGCTCCATAGATTTGGACGTGGTCACTAGACTTGGTGAAATTTCCAAGGTACTGGGCACAATATGTGCGATAATAATGTGGTTGATGGACATCAGAGTATGCCATCTTGGCTATGACTTGATATGGCAGCATTCAGTACTGCACTATAGACTAAAAATAGACTTCTCTACTGATCCTGGGCTCCGGGCCAGTCTTCTAGTAGACTTCAATCTGAGATTAGAGCAACACGATACTGTCAACCGCTCAGTGGGTTCTACACACAGTAGTTGATAATGCTACAGATCGGTAGGAATGTTATTTCTAGTGCCAACCGTCTTGGTCTGCTACACTAGATGAGGGGATTGACTAAGGTGTTCGGTAGCCTTGAATATCTTGCATGATAATTGCTAATCTTAATTCCAGGTTTTGATGTGGCTAATCTTGCTTTGATAATGCCAACGTGACTAATATGGGCCGTATGGTTGGGTGTTCGCAGGGAACAGAAGGATTGATAGAGTTGGTGATAGCTCTCTACTTAGCGCGACTTAGGATCACTCAAGTGTGCCCCGAAAAATCGCCAGTTCAATGCTATCAATGCTAGGTAGGGATACAATTGTAGTCATTATCGTCATAATCGTAAACTCGCTGTCCTAGTGTAGATATCTACACATGACATCCATAGACCGTAAGGAGAAATCGATGCTTCATAGCTGTGAACAGTAGGATAGGTAGGGTATCGGGTATACGGACTATGTACAGACTCCACGTACATAGGGGATAACATGGGGGAAAGACTCGCTGGTGAGTTCGCTGGCTACCAGACTACGCTTCCATGGCGAGGTGGGTAGCTTCTTTTGGAGTTGAGTGAGCTGTGGGCAATGATAACGGGTTGCCTACCTTGCCTCAAAGCCTAGTGGGCTGGAAAATGGAGGGGCTGGGCTGAGGACAAGTGGGCGAAGGAGTCACAGAGTATCCCAAGGACTGGAAGGGACAGCGGTGGATCTTAAATAGTGTCCAGGACTTGCGGACGTAAGCAAAGGCTGGGCTTTGCACTGGTGTGACTTGGCATAGGGCGCAAGAGAGGAGGGAACTGAAGGAAGGGTGGTATGCGCGAGGTTGTCCATTAGCCGAGTGAATTTCCTAATTCGAAGGATCTGCTCCTGGGTGCTGAGTTTTCCACCCAAATGACTTGCAAGCATGTTTCGGCACCAATGGTCACCCTATGTGACACTTATGATAGCCGAGATTCACTCGATCTAAGGTCTGAGTCATTTGGTTTTAGGTACCCCTAAGTTCTGTCTGCATTCGGCAACACTCCTATTAACCGAACTCTAGCTGGTCTCACTTTCGCGCAGCTGAGACAGCTGACTTATTAAGGTCTCGAGTCCTACAGTAGCTAGTTTAGTTAGGGCACTAGACTATGTAGGGCTGTCTTAGTTCCTTAGGGTAGAGTACACTTGTACTCATTTGCTTTTCTTAGTCGTGGTACCGGCGGTCTTGCTGTATAAAAACGGAAGCAGCGCTGGTATATATTCGACGTGGTGTTACATGCATGAGCCCGTATTCTCGAACAGTAAGTAACAACTTGTCCGCGCAAAGGCGGTGAAAACTTGGTATAGTACAAAAGGTTTGAATCGAAAAAAAGGGGGGGGCCTACTTTGGGCGACGAAAAAGCTTCTGACAGGACGAGAAACGGTAAGCATGGGTACAGGAGGTCGGTAAAAAAAAAGGGGGCCAGTCACAGAACGATCTGGCGACTTTGAAAGGATGGGACGTTGGAACGGCGATCTGGAACTTGAAGAGACAAGGGCCGACGACGTGTGCTGGCAACGCTGTAGAGCTTGGTACCGCTCTAGGGTGATATCCAGGTGATTTGCCACTTTTCAGGCCTGCCACGATAACAGCTAGTCCAACCCCAACCACCTGACGATGTCTCGGGCCAAAAGACCGATGGCCCGGACCGCTTTCGGCCCTATTGCAAGTGGACCGACGTTCTCAGCCCAAAGTCCGCATGACCGATGCTTTTCCCACGGTCCGGACCATGCGTCGGCCCATCCTACAGTCCTCGGACTGCTTCCTTTCACTTTGGACCACCCTATTTAGGTCTCCCCTATCTCTGACAGCGCGTAGTACCTTAGCTACAAGGCCCGACGACGTTTCGGGCCTACTTAAGGACTTCACATGTATTTACACATGTATCTACCTTTTACCTGCCTTTTCCTACCATCTACCTGCACTTCTACCACCTGTCAGACCGACCGAAAACCCTTCCCAACGCCCGAAGACCTTCCTACCTACCTCCCCTACCTTCCCCCAGTCTCTCCTCGACCTTCTCGACCGAGTCCACACTTTGGACTTTCGGACTCCGCTTTCCCGCACCTTCGGACCAAGCGTCGGTCCATCCTCGAGGCCTCAAGACATCAGCAAACGCTCTCGGACCCCCTTTGGGTCGAGCCTATCGTGCCCAAGACCCCTACCATTGGTCCCCTGTGTGTAAGCACAGAGAGGATCACTGTTTTACATCGTTTCCATTCCCTCTCTCTATTCCATTCATTTCTCAGTCACAGCGCCATAACCTCTCGCATATCACTCTACCTCTGCCATGGCCGATCATAGCTGGTGCTACACACACAAGCTTGACTATGGTCAATTCCTTTATGTCCGATCAGCCAGTCTAACTGGCAGATACGTCCTCGGATACCAACTCGCACATCCCCCATACCCTGGTGCCACCGTAGCCCTCTACACTTGGGACCAGAGTGAGCCGCTCCTCATCGGCAAGCTTGGTCGCACTCTCCATCACTGGGCTAACGCCCTCGACGTCGAAGTTCGCTCCATCTCCCCTTCCATCGTACCCAACGCACAACCTTACATCTTGCGCATCCCTGCCACTTGGTACTACCTACCGGCTCATGCTGAATTATATCGCCGTTGGTACCTTTGGATTCATAAGCCCCAGGAGCATTTGCCAGGTTTTGACGATAGTAACCCAGTTTACTTTGCTGAAACTGCCCCTTACCACGTTGCTGGATATCACACCTTAATCCCCACTGGTATTTATTGCACTCGAACCCCACCATCCACACCTTCGTCTGATACTAAAGAGATCGACTGGTAGTTGGTGAAGCAGACATCGTATACACGTACCATTTGATAGCGCAATTACACCCACCTCTCCCTTGCCCTCGTGAGCACTCACACGCACATACACCAAATGGATCGCCCTCTCCATCGATACGAGCCTATGCTCACCCAGGATTATGTAGACATGGACGACATCACACAGAGAATCTTCGATTTATTGAAGGATCTGCTCAATAGGCACAATGGAGCACCACAACCACAAATGCTCTTGCCGCAATACCATGCCACCGTTACCTTTGGTCTAGAGCCCCTGAACGCTGGTTGAACTATCCTACACTAGCACTGCCATTACTGCCGGTACATTGACATCATTGCCCGATACTTGAATAGGCAACTTGGTGCAATAAGGGACGATCACATGGCAATAGATCTGAGAGGGGCACAGGCAATGCCAGCAGTCCCCAATGAAACGATTGAGCCTCTAAGTACACCATTTCCCATGATCACCAACAACATCCTACAAGGGTTACTGGAAACCATCGCCCGTCAAGGAACCCCACCCTTGCCTGACAATGACCCAGAGCAAGAGCCTGAGCAGCAAGCAGCTGGCTAGGCAAAGCAAGGGCAACCGAGGATGATTGCCATCCGTTCCCTGCGGATGAACTGCACGGAAATGCAATCGTGCTGGAATGTACATAGGGCTAGCGACATGCTAGTTTGTTTTCTGTCCCATTCAGTTTCACACCATTGAAAGGACTCCAGACTTTATTTATAGGACTGTTAGACTATGCTCTAGCTACCTTACAAGTTTCATATTTTTCCTTTATGCGGTTGTGAAGTTATGCCCATACCTTTCCTATCACCCCAAGACATTACCTAGTACTATAGACATTTAAACACGAATGCCAGTAGTACACCCCTATCAGCTGACACTACTATTCCACACATATACCCAGCCTCACATGACCCCTGACCACCTACCATATATCCAGTATAGCCACACAGGCACAGGGGAAAGCACAGCAGCCCATTCCGGGCAAAGTGTCATCCAAGTGACTAGGAACCCGAATGAAGGGAACCAGGCACAACCTTGCCCCTGGCATATGAAAGGTGACTAGTGTCATCAACAGCATAGTCAGCCTGAGTCATAGGCAGTCAGAACAAGTCATGGGAAGTCAGGAGAAGTCAAGAAACTGGCCAATGAATGACCAGAGAATGATCTTCTGGCATCCAGCAGCTGTGGAAAAGTTGTAGTCAGCAGGGCTTCTGTTGTGTATAAATAGAGGCTCTGTATCAGCCTAAATAAATTCTCTTTCACTGAAGTTCTCCTCTGCAGACCACTCAACTGGGGTCACGTCCTTGCTGTTGTCACTTGTCTTGAGTCAGATGGTGCTACTAATGATATTGATATTCAAGTTTCTGTTGGCACTGACACCATTCACTGTAGTGACTTTGTTCTTGATTACTGCTGTCGTCCGAGAGATACAGTATTTGAGGACATGTCGATCTGGCAGTATACAAGCCATGTGGACAAGACACCAATGAAATCTGACAGGGTCAGACCACTCACTGAGGAGAATGGTGGTACTCATAGAGGGTGGGCCTGCAAAACCATGGAGTACATTTATTGAACCTCATCCTTAAAGATCTTTTCACCTTGCATGCTTGTGTGCCAATCCTGTTGTTGTGGCAGTCACAGGCCACCCACTGCCCTGTCAACATGACTCCACTCCAGACAAATGGTACAAGTGCATGCTGGCATTGTTTAAGCCTTGGCGGACAATTTATGATCTCAAGGGGAGTTACGATACATGGGAGCAGGCTTATGAAGGTTGTGCTTTTGATGACTATGTCTGCCAGATCTTGAATAACATTGAAGTGGAGGGTGAATGTGAGGATGCACGCACCGAGATGGCATCTTTGTCCAACAGGAATCATATACCTGCTTCTTTTGGCATTGCAACACAACAAGATGATGATTGGAACACACTTACAGCATTATTGAGTGAAGAGGACCAGTTGGATGCAGAAGATATGATATACCTGGCTGAATCAAGTCAGGGATCAGATGGTAGCAAAGAAAATGTGTCAATGATTGACCGTGATGTTTCAGAGGTACTCTATGTAATGTACAGGTCAAAGTTGTTACAGATGGATGCTGGGCATGGTCCTGCTAATGCAGTTGACTCGGGTGTTGCTCATCTTGATGAAGCCTCTGAGATGACAATCCTCTAGGAATACAATTGATTACAGAAACGGAAAAGCAAGTGAGTAAAGATGATAATTGATACTGCACCCGTTGTCATCACATCTCTTAACGATAATCCAGGCAAGGTTGGTACTCTTGGGAGGACATCTGAGCATGAATTGCTGGAGGATGTTATCAAAGGGTGTGGGCTGGCATGCAATGATGAGCAGGAACATGCATTTCGCATTGTTGCACACCACATGTTGCACCCAGGTGACCAGCAGCTGTTAATGTATATTGGCGGTGTTGGAGGGTCGGGAAAAAGCCATGTTATCAGTGCCATTGTTCGTCTATTCAATCGTTTGGAAATTTCACCTCGTCTCAGGGTTTCTGCGCCAACGGGATGTGCATGCAGCAGTACTAATTGGGGGAAATACAATACATACACTAATGATCCTTCCTTATCGCAAGGGGGTGGTGAATCAGTCCCAGCTCGAAAAGATCTGGGCTGGAGTCACCCATTTGATCCTAGATGAGATATCAATGATTGGAGCATGGCTATTGAGTGACATCTCTCACTGTATCTGCCTCGCGAATAGCGCTGATGTGCAGCATGCGGAACACCCTTTCGGAGGGATAAGTGTTATTGGCTTTGGCGATTTTGGTCAATTGAGACCAGTAGGTGAACAGTCACTCTTTACGTACAAGCTGGTTAAAATTTTGACTGTCTGTAACGCTGTGACAGTGCATGGACAATCTGCTCTTCATGGAGCCTTCCTTTGGTGGATGTTCGACCAGGTCATGATCTTGCAAAAGAACTGGCATGAGTGTGGAGATCATGCTTATGTCAATCTTGTCAGTTGAGTATGGGTTGGGAGAGCATGGGTTGGGACAGGTGAACCTTACGTGACAGAGCCTGGGCTAATGGATACATTTCCTGTGAGTGATTATGAAATCCTATCCACCTGTCGAATCAATTGCATGCTTGTTGAGCATGGAGATGAAATTGGTGATTTCAAAGACGCTCTGGTCATAGTGGGACGAAAAATGATCCGAGATGTTATCAATTTCAAGAGGGCGTCCATGTTTGCTGCTTCCCTCAACAGAGGTCTGCATGTGTATAGGTCAAGAGATCAGCATAAAGGTGAAAATGCTCCAAATGGCTTGCGTGAAATGTTATGGAAACTTCAGAGTTCAATCACTGAAGACATGTTGGGGAACCTCCCTTTGTGTGTCGGGATGCCTGTGATAATTACTGAAAATTTGTCTGTCCTTGACAGAATTGTGAATGGTTCTCAGGGTGTCATTCATGGTCTTGTGTATGAAGAGGACGCTGCTGGCAACAGGTATGCAAACTGTGTTTATGTTCGGATTACGGGTTTGCATGTTGATCTTGTGGACGGTGATCCCGAATTGGTCCCCATGCTCCCATCACTTGTTAGCTTCAAATACAGGGAGCAATTAGGTTCAAAAATGCCCATCACTCACCACCAAGTTCCTCTTCTACCTGCATTTGCATTCATGGATTATAAGGCACAGGGACACTCACTTGACAAAGTTATCATCGACCTGACAGGGGCCTGGACTTTACAGAGTGTGTATATGATGCTGTCCTGGACCAAAGGACTTCATAAACTGCTGATTCTTAAATGGTTTTCTCCCCATAAAGTTACTCAATCATTGTTGCAAGAAGTGTGTGACGAGCTTGCTTGGCTCAACGATCTAGATGAGGTGACCAAGACTCGGTGTCTTCTTTCTTCAGATAGAGCGAGAAACAGAAACGTCTCTAAACACACTATCTGACCACAGTTCGCGGACCAGAATGTTGGACCTATAGGTTATACAAATCCAACGATGATACCAAGGGTACCCTAGCAATTGGTTGATCGAATAACGTGGGTGTTCACCTTAGATTCCCTTAACAGGTTCACCAAGGGGTAGATGTACTACAAGGAAGGATAAGTCAAGTCTAAAGGCGACTGGACTGTAGTCAAAAGGTAATAGGAAGAGTCAAGCTTGTAAAAGAAGCTAGACTATAGCAGCAAAGATGCTT
>JBBPMC010000590.1:0-19842 GCA_038090115.1 Strobilomyces echinocephalus | reverse complement strand
CCTCGCCGTAACGCCAGTCGTTCCCGCGGCAGATTGCGGGCCGGGCGCGTCCAGTGGAGGGGCCGGAGCCGTAGGCGATGGCGCATTCGAATCGGGCGAGTCCTGAGTGCGTGTGGCGCAGGATCCGCCGGAAGACGGAGCGGGCCTCTCCGGGCTCCCATCTTCGAACCTCGCCTTACGTGGCTTCTTGGCTCGATCCTTGGTTGGCTGTTCGCCGACGAGGGGGCAGAGAGATCGACCAAAACATGCCATTAAAAGAAGAAGAAAAAAAGAAGACGACCGAGGATCAGTACACCATTAATCGACGTGGTCACAGGTACGTGCAGTTCAACCGAGTCCAAAAAAAAGAGCGAAAACGCGAGGGACAGCCATCAACCATCGATCTAGCGCGGAATGTCACCGAGAGGACGCACATGACTCAGTGGTTTGCCGGGAGATGAGGGCAGCAGCGCGATCGATACCCTCGGCGTCTTGGCCGGGAGCACGTTGGTCCCAGCTACAGGCACAGCCCCGCGCTGTACGTCGCCTCCGCCCGATCCCATCCCAGCCCCTGCGCCTCCTTCCGTCGCCTTGACTCCCAGTTCGTCGACGTCGGGTACGACGGGGTCATCACCCGTCTTGACGGGCTTAATGTAGGATATCATCGTGCTCGAAGAGCCGAGCTTCGCTCCCATGTCTTGCGTCAGAAGCGCGTCCGTTTTCTTGAGCGGCGTCTTGGGTATCGATGGAAGGGAGACGGCGCTCCGTACGGACCGTCCCGTGTCGTGCGTCTTGACCATCTGGACGTCTTGTCCCTGGCCCGACGCAGGCTTGACGCTCGTGAGGTGGGATCTCGTCGGGGTAGCGTTTCTGGCGGGAAGTGGGGATGAGGGCGTACTGTTCCCGTTCGCATTCATCACGGGCGTCCACCGATCGAGCACCGAGCCACGTCTGGTGCCCTTCTCTCGCACCTCGCCCCCGCCATGGCTGGGTGCGGGGGACGTCGAGGGGAATACATACCGAGGGGTAGGGGACGGACTGCCGTGAGAATCATTGCTGATTCTGTCGCTCGCCTGCACGATGCTCTGGACGAATCCGCGGCCCTGCAATCTGCTGATGCTCGGGGTGGGGTCCTTCATGGACGGGTTGGTCGGTGGGCGGAGGAATGCGGCGGGCGCACCACGTTGTGGCTGGGGTGCGTGCGTACCGCGAAGAGGCGATGGCGGCCCAGGGGATTTCGGTGGGACGCTCGATGTCGATGGTAGATGGGGAGATGATTGGTGCCGTGGTGTCTGCCACGGAAGTGCCCCAGAGAAACTCCCGCGCGTGGGGCTGGATTGCATGGGGGTCTTTGCTCGCGTAGTATCCGCACCTGGCGTTTTGGGACGAGGTTCATCGGCTGAGCTGTTTGTGGAAAGGTCTGTGGAAGGCGTCTTCGAACGTGCTTCGCTGATGATCGGTGCCGTCTTTGGCCGGTCGGCCGCGGGTGTCTTGGGACGCACGTCCGAAAGAGTGGGCGTCTTTGGGCGGATCTCTGCTGCGGAAGGGGTTTTGGGGCGTGACTCTACAGTCAGGCTTTTGGCCGGGGAAGTACCCCTCCCTGAGAGGATCTGAGGTAACGGACGGGAAGAAAGTGATGGCGTAGGTGGAACCTTAAGCTCTGAAAAGCTTCCATGTGGCGTACTCTGACGACGCTCACGGATCCCGACCGAGGAAACTTTGGAAGATGACGATTGACCGGCAACTTGCTCCTCGATCCTCTCGACATACCTGCGAGCGACATTGGACGTGCTCAGCGTACGTAGACGAGGGGGGTCCGAGGAGGTCGTCTGCAGGATAGGCGCTGCAAGGTGGGACGGCGGGGACTGAGACACCGAAGTCGGCACCAAAGGCAAGGGCGGAGCACCACCTGCTGAGCGCGCGACCATCCCGGGCATCGCGACGCCTCCACGACCGAATATCGGGTGCACCAGACCATGGTCCTCGCGCCCATCGTACGCGAGGCTCGCGTCTATCTGCGGCTCGTGCCGCCTAAGTCGCGGACCCGACGCATTCCCCCCCATGAACGCCGCGAGCGACATCGGAGTCGCCGCCGCCTTAGCCCCCGTCGATGCTGCTTTCATCGCCGGTTTCGGGAGCTCGACGCTCGACGCGGACGTCCTCGGATCGCCTTCCCCCGCGGGGGATTCCTGGACCTTGGCTAGAATGCAGGTCATCAGAACGAGCACGACGCCCCGCTGGTGGACCAGATCACCTACAGAGATCGATCCCATGCATGCCCACGCCGAAATCGCCACTCTGACCTGTTCTCGACCTCCTCGTTCTTGCGAGCCTGGCCCGCAATATCTCTTCTTCTAGACGTCGTTGCTCGGCCTCGTCGTCTGCATCGACCTGGCGCTGCATCGCTCGTATTTTGTTTGCCCATTCTGCGAGCCCAGTGTCCGTTGCAGTGGCAGCAGAGTGGCCCTGGGTTGGGGCGGGGGGAAGATCGAGGCGAGCAGAACGCGGTGTGGATGTCGTCGACATCGCTGAGAGGACTCGACAGTCTTGCCTGAGGATTTGAGGAAGACGAATGAAGACCACTTTTATGAGGGATAGAACTTTGCCAACGAGGACCGCAGTGAATGCTTACGTAAACACACAATGATTAATTACCATGTTGCACCCTAGTGGCCTACACACAAGTACAGTAGGAGTGGGAATAGATACGTCTGTCAATGCAGTCCAAGTTCGTGTGAGGCGTAGCAAAAGTCCTCGTAAATGACATTTTGAAACGATCCGGTTCAAGCAAACATGACGAAAGCGGAAGAAACAGCAACCAGCATGGCTGCACCAACGTTAAGGCTGCTGACAGACAGAGAGACAGCTGCACCGGTCGACGAAGTCGAGTTGGACGCAGTGGCCTTGATGTTGGAGGGCATCTGACCATCTGCTCAAATACATGAGTTGTACTCACAAAAGAAAGGCATCGGCACGAACCGGTGAACGAAGAGCCACACTGGGACTGAACGGCAGACTGTTCACCCGACACGAGGGAGGGGAAGTTCTGAGCGGTGATCGTGTAAGCAGCCTTTGAACAGTTGGAGCAAGAGACGTTCTGAGGTATGGCTACGTTTGCTCCAGACAGGCCCTTGGTGATCAAACCGACAATGTTGTTGATGGAAAGGGTGGTGGTCGCGGATTGGATGTCAGTGAGCAGCTCCGTGACGCACAGGGAGTTTGCCGAAGTGCTGGGCAACAGAATAAGTTTATGTGCAAGTGCGGTCGAAAGGGAGACTCACTCCTGCAAGCAAACTACCTGACGAACAGTAGGGTAGGCACTTTGGATGGTCGTGATGAGAGAGGAGGTATCGTTAGTGGCCAGGCCAACGCTGGCAAGATCACTGGAACAGCCATTGGTGACATTGGTGACGACCTGCTGAAGGGTGGCGTTGCTGCAGGGGCCCTGGCTGCACATTCCGGTCAGCCAAGTGTTGACCGTCGGGATGATGGAAGTGGTGGATGAGTTTGAGAGGGCAAGGGGAGCAAGAAGAGTAAGATCGAGACAAGTGGCCTGAGGAGAGCTGGCGATTGCAAGCAGGGCGGAAGAGCATTGGCTGGAGAGGCTGAATGGACAAATGAGCCACTGGCAGAGTCATCATGATCGTGGGACATGGGACACTTACGATTGAGTGGCGGCGAGACCAGCGCCGGCGACGAAGAAAGTGGGTCTGATGTACAGGTACATGACTGGTGTGCCGAAGGGTAATTAAAAGGGCGAATCAAAGAGACAGATAGAGGGAAAACAAGAGAGGAGAACTGCGCAGTCGCGGTGGGTTATCCGCTCTTTATATAATCTACGAGGCACAGCAACCTGCCTTGAAGGTCCTTGTCAACCACGGCTGTTCCTGATGATGACCACACACATACTGTGCCCACCGCCACTTACCGGTGTCGTCGCTATTGTTATGCGCTCCACTGTACGGTACATTGTCCTGGAAAAAGTCTCGGAAACATTGAACAAAGGTGGGTCCCGATTCGGAAAGAGACGAATACGCTATTGTCCGCACGCCGATCCATAAAGCAGACCATGGAGCCATACGCTTCATCATGTTCTTTCCTTTCTTTCTTTTCCTCTCCTTCTCCTCCGCTCTCTTGGCAAGGCCGCTTCTGCGAAGCTGCCAACACATTCATTCACCGACTGGTCCAAGTCCGATTGTCCCTAATGCCACACATGCCTCGACCACCGGTTACTCGACAGCCCCGACTCCTATGGCCTCGCCCACCAGCAGCTCGACAGCCTCGATTCATGCAGCATCACTCACTGCTGCCACTCCTCCGTCGCGCTCCTCTGCATGTTTTCCTTCCTTGAATTTCCAGATGCCATCCGACGTACCTGATTCACTCGACAACTGGTGGTGTCCTGTGGACACCGAGTACGCGTTCATGGGCTTCGGTTACGAGGTCACTGCATGTCCGTTTCCCTTCTCTCGTTCTCTATTCCTCTGGTCTCACGCGTGACGTTCAGGCCAGAGTCCAGAACAACTCAACGCCGAGTTTGCCGACATCAGAAACAACTTCAATGGTCGCTACGTCCGTCTGTACGGCGCGTGCGACAACGATGGTTTCTAGTGCGTGAGCCCCGTGGTCTGTTTCTTCATCTCTCTAATTTGATCCCAGCGATGACGTCGTGGATGCCGCATGGAACAACGGCATCGGGGTTCATGCACTCATATGGGTATGCTTCGCGTCTTGTCTCCCTTTCCTCCCTCATTCTCTCTACAGTTCGGTTTCGATGGTGATGACCAGTGGGAGACTCGTCGTGATTGCCTCATCAACACCCTCACTACCAATCCCAAAGCCAAGTTCGTCACGCGTGGAGTGCAGTTCGGTTCCGAACCATTATTCGATGATGTCCTTCCTCACTCCGAGCTCGCCGCCCAAGTAACATCAGCCAAGGCTCAACTTTCCGGCGTACAAATTCCTGTCACCGTTTCCGAACTCGCTTATGGCTATCAGCAGCGTGGTGCTCAAGACGTCCTCGATGCCATCGACTACATCAATGTCCACATGCTTCCTTTCTTCTCGACCCTTGCCACCACTGGAGCAGATTCCTGGCCGCTTGTACAGACGGATTTGAACTGGTTCATCCAGAACGGTAACGGAAAGAAGATGTACTTTGACGAGGTGGGGCTTTTAATGTATCTTGGTCGTCTCTTCTCTTGACCGCTCGTATTAGAATGGCTGGCCCTCCGTCACATCTTCAAGTGTTCAACCAAACAGTGTTGTTGCCATCGCTAGCATCAGCGATGAGCAGGCACGTTGTGTTGTTTTCCGCGGTGCCTGTTGGAACTGACCGGATGATCTGCAGGAATACTACCAGATGCTCGACGATCACTGCGCGGACCTCAAAAACACCACGGGAGGTGGCGTCGGATGGTTTGCACACATTTACTCTGACGATCAAGAGCCCGGATACGGCATTTACGACGCCGACAGCATGAAAAAGTTCGACTTCCAGCCTCGCACGTCATGCTAGAGGGTCATGGAGCGACATTAATAATATCTTTCTTCACTAATCATGGTCGGCACGCACTCATTCACCGGATCCTATTTGTATCCCTAGACTCAGACCTGCATAACTAATGTATTCATCACGTTCGGTAACGATATGATAAATATAACCCTTACACTTGACTGGTTTTATAGCAATCATGGTTCTTTGATCCGGGTCCTGGAGGCAACCGCACAGCATTTTTTTTAAGGTTGCACTGCAACGATGAAGTATCGCACACCTTCAGACTGTAGGCAGCATTAGTTGGACGTTCATGAGAGGTTGTACGCTGTCAGGTGCTTCTCTTCGTCTAGGTAAATGGCCATCCTGATTGTTCGGGAAAGGCACAGCTCCCCGGGTAGTCCCGAAATTGACACCGGCCCAGGCGGGATAAAAACTACCGTCGCCAAAGTCCACTGCCATATGGTTCGCCGACGCGCCTAAACCCCTTTGTAGTATGTTCTACCATGTGCTCTTGGATGTCAGCTGACTCTCAGGCCATTGCGTGGTGATGTGGTCAAAGTTATGGCGAGGTCGCGGCGGTCGCGCCAATGTCGGGGTTGGCCGGGTCATAACAAAGTGGCTTCGTGGCGGTCGCCGAATCGCCACCGTCGCGTCGTCGGTCACAACCTCGATCATCGTCACCCCTCACGATCGTCACGACGAGGACCAGTCATTATCACTCCGCTCGTCGTCGTCTTTGTGGCGCTCGAGTTGTAACTTGCGCTGTGGTACGCGCGGTCCGGTCACGAAGTCAGGTCGTGGACAAGCCGTTCGTCATCATCACTGGGGTCGTCATCGTCGTGTCGGCTGTGCTGTCGCCGCATCGTCGTGGATGAATTGCTGCGAGCCTTGAGGTCGTCGCTGTCGTGCGTGTCCCCTTATCGTCGGGCGAGATGCGTCGTCGTGATGGCCGCGAGGGGCATCGTGCGAGTGAAAGCCGTGCACCGGGTACCCTACACCCACGGTGTTGCCTAGAACCTTCGATGCGAACTCGACGAGGTGGGGGTTTTGGAGCACTGATGAAGCCGTAGGTTGCGGATCCGTACACGTAATGCGACCGAAGAGGAGATGGAGCGGAAATTGGAAGGTTTACCCTGCGCGACATGTTTGGTCCCGGTTCATTGAACGCCAGGGTGACGACTTGTGTGTCAGTGGTTGTTTGGACGGTGGTGAGCTCACGCATCCCCATTATCTATATATCGTTTGGGGATGTGCGCCCCCTATTCACGTTCCTGCAGGAAAGGCGACTCCGCCCGCCAATGCGGTAGAGAGATGGTTGCATATGGTTGACTGACCAGCTAATCGCCAGGAAATTCACGTCATCTCGTGCTACTGCCAATAGCGTTCCCGTCCGACGGAGAGGTGATCATGTACGCATGTGGTACAGATCGGGCACACTATTGCGCTTCGGACCCCACGGCAACAACGGCGACGCAGCCCCAAATTTAGCCACCAACTTTGCTCACTCTAAGCCCGGACCTCTGGGGAGGCAGACAGGGCGGCTCACTTGACCCGACCAGACCATAAAGTCGACCATGTATCCACCACTGACCTCATCCCTTCAGGATGCTCTTCCTCCTCCTCCTTTCCCTCGCCTCGCCTCTCTTCGCCAGGCCCCTTCATCCACCAACAAGCCCATCCCCTCGATCGCCCCCTTGTTTTCCCTCCCTGAATTTCCATATGCCATCCGACGTCCCCGATTCTCTCGACAACTGGTGGTGTCCCGCGGACACAGAATACGCGTTTATGGGCTTCAGTTACGAAGTCACTGCATGTTCGTCACCCGTCTCGTTCCTTCCTCTAGTCTCACGTGACATCAGGCCAGAGTGCAGAACAACTTCGTGTTGAGTTCGCTGACATCAGATACCACTTCAAGAGTCGCTACGTCCGTTTGTACGGTGCGTGCGACCACGAAGGTTTCTAGTGCGTGAACCCTCGTGACTTGCTTCTTCGTCTCTCTGACTTCATCCCAGCGACGACGTTGTGGATGCCGCATGGAACAACGGTCTTGGCGTTCACGCACTCATTTGGGTATGTTCCGTCCATCTATCTCTTCATTCGCTCAGTCTCTACTCTAGTTTGGTTTCGATGGTGGCGACCAGTGGAAGACCCGACGTGATTCCCTCATCAACACCCTCACTACTAATCCCAAAGCTAAGTTCGTCACGCGTGGAGTGCAGTTTGGCTCCGAACCATTGTTCGATGATGTCCTCCCACACGCGGAGCTCGCTGCCCAAGTCAAAGAAGCCAAGGCTCGACTTGCCGGCGTTCAGATTCCCGTCACAGTTTCCGAACTCGCTTATGGCTATCAGGAGCGCGGTGGTGCTCAAGACGTCCTCGACACCATCGATTTCATCAACATCCACATGCTTCCCTTCTTCTCCCAGTCTGCCTCCACTGGAGCGAATGCATGGCCGCTTGTCGAGAACGATCTGAACTGGTTCATCGAGCACGGCGACGGAAAGAAGATGTACTTTGACGAGGTAGGTCCCCTTTTGACGTTTTCGGCTGCTTCATTTGACTGCTCGTTTTAGAACGGTTGGCCCTCCGTCACGTCTCCGAGTGTCCAACCCAACAGTCCAAATGCAGTCGCCAACGTCGAGAACGAGCATGTACGTCATGTCACGTTCGATGCAGCCCTTCCCCGAGCTGACCGGGTGGTTTGTAGGCATACTTCAAGATGCTCGATGACCACTGCATGGATCTCAAAAACGCCCCGGGAGGCGGTGTCGGATGGTTCGCACACATCTACTCTGACAGCCAGGAGCCTGGATATGGAATTTACGACTACAACGGCGTGGAGAAGTTCCACTTCCAACCTCGCACGTCATGCTAGACGATCCTGGACTGTTCACCTCATCGGATTGCGTGCCTCTTCCTTCCTCTCATTCATTCGACGCTTTTCGATTCTACTATGCGTTCGTTGATACCTTGTTCGGTAACGCCATTCAGTCCTGTGAATTCACAGGTTTATAATGGACTCATACGGTAAAGTCGGACTGATGCCGGTGGATATGCCACACTGAGGACAAGAGATTACCTGGACATTATGATAAACTAGATCACTGGGTGCCGTGACGCACGATCGATGGACATGGGCCTAGTCTGTACCGTTAACCATATCGTTTGCTGCCGATCATAGTTTTGGCGGGAGGATTTGTGAACTCAGTGGTGCCAGATTTCTATGGAGCGCTGCCTGGTCGCCAATCACCCGGACGGCTGTTTCCGACGCTATGATGCGCTTTTAGTATACGAGGCGTGATGAGATTCAACGCGTGGAGTTGGCAGAGATGTAAGCGTTAGAAGTTGTCTCTTGCAAGCAAGGTTATAAGTTGCCGGAGGCGACGGGTAGCGCTGGCGCTGCGCAGCACCGACCCCATGCTGATTTGAAGCTCCCCTTTGATTGCCTTGTACAGGCACCATGTACCTCCCCCGGTCTCTTGGATAGTCCTTTCGGAAGGGATCGACGTCAGGTCCCCCTTGACAGAACCCTCGGTAAAGTCCGTCTGGCTGTTGGCTCGTCGTGTTGTCGTCGCGTCGCCGGCCATAATGAGTTCGTTAATAAAGTCGTGTCTTTAACAATGGCCGTCAGACCCATCACCGTGTCGTCGTGGACGATTTGCCGTGACGTCGCCATTGTCGCCATCGTCGTGGTAGAACCCACCACTCGCACCCCATACCTATGCTACTGCCTAGCTCCGACTGGAGCTGGTGGTTTTAGACACCCTGAAGAAGCCGCAGTTGTTTCGATGCGTCGCCATTGCGGGTCCGTACATGTCGGTCATGTAGGCCCATCTGCAAAAACCAGGGTATATCAATGCGTTTGAGACTTTCGCGAGGGCTCTGATTGGTACCGGAACACCCTTGTACGACACTTTGGCTAAAACCTCCGCCCTTGGGCACCCAAAGGGCAAAAGCGAAACACCGATGGGGACGAGCGCGAGTTTCCGCTTCATAGTTGCGGAGAAAGCGGCCGAGCGGAGGGAACTTTACATAAAGTTCAGCGCTTCAGCCCGCGCGGTCTATTTGGTCGAATGGCGGGCTGCACTGATACCCGTTTGTCTGCTCGTGTGCCTCGAGCCCAGGGGAGCTCCAGGATGGTCTGTTCACGCGTTCTGTCATATCCGTGTCACTTGGGGTGTGCTTCCCTTTCTTCCACAGGGTCCCAGCAGACCGTGTGCGAATGTGGTATAGTGGCAACTGTATATGGCCGACTACTAACTAGCTACAGGTCCTGTCATGCTACTGCCAATAACGTCTTCGTCGCCACGTCCGACGGTAAGTTCATCATGTACGCATGTGTACAGATCGGGTACGTTGTAATGCAGACCCACGGCAACAACGGCGACGCGACCCAAATTTACCGCATGTACTCTCAGACTCGCCGACCCAGGACCAAGGAGGCAGACAGGGCGGGTTCATTGCTCTATAAATCCGACCATGCATCCACTACCGAACCCATCCCCTCAGGATGTTCCTTCCCCTCCTCCTTTTCCTTGCCTCGGCTCTCCCTCTCCCCGCCAGGCTACTTTATCCACGAATGTGCCCATGCGCTCGGTTGGCCTCCAGTCCGACTTCAAACCCTGTCCCTGGAAGCAACTCGACGGCATCCATTTCACCTTGTTTTCCCTCCTTGAATTTCCACATGCCGTCCGACGTCCCCAATTCGCTCGACGGTTGGTGGTGTCCCACGAACACCGAGTACGCGTTCATGGGCTTCAGTTACGAGATTACTGCATGTCCGTCTCCATCGTCTCGCTCTCTCTACCTCTGGTCTCACTGAGGTCAGGCCAGAGTCCAGCACAGCTGTATGCCGACTTTGCAGACATCAGACACAACTTCAACGGTCGCTACGTCCGTTTATACGGCGCATGCGACAACGAAGGTTTCTAGTGCGTTTGTATTCGCTGACCTATCCCTCCATCTAATTCGGCTCTAGCGATACCATCGTCGATGCTGCTTGGAACAACGGTCTCGGCGTTCACGCACTCATTTGGGTATTGTTCCGTGCCATCTACCTCTTTTCATCCGCTCAGTCTCTACTCTAGTTTGGTTTCGATGGCAGCAATCGGTGGCAAACCCGTCGTGACTCCCTCATCAACACCCTTACTACCAACCCCAAAGCCAAGTTCGTCACGCGTGGAGTGCAGTTTGGCTCGGAGCCTTTGTTCGATAACGTCCTCCAACACGCCGAACTCGCTGCCCAAGTTATAGCGGCCAAAGCTCAACTTGCTGGCGTTCAGATTCCCGTCACCGTTTCCGAACTCGCTTATGGTTATCAGCAGCGTGGTGCTCAAGACGTCCTCGATGCCATCGATTTCATCGATATTCACATGCTTCCATTCTTCTCCCAGTCTGCCTCCACTGGAGCGAATGCGTGGCCGCTCGTACAGACGGACTTGAACTGGTTCATCCAGAACGGTAAGGGAAAGAAGATGTACTTTGATCAGGTAGTCCCTTTCAACGTTTCTTGCCGTTTCATTTCTTGACCGCTCGTACTAGAACGGTTGGCCCTCCGTCACGTCTCCGGGTGTCCAACCCAACAGTCCAAATGCAGTCGCCAGCGTCAGCAGCGAACAGGTGCGTCACGTTACGTCCGATGGCAGCCCCAACCCGAGCTGACCGGGCGATCTGTAGGCATACTTCCAAATGCTCGATGAACACTGTGCAGATCTCAGAAACGCCCCAGGAGGCGGCGTCGGGTGGTTTGCGCACATTTACTCTGACAGTCAGGAACCTGGATATGGTATTTACGACACGAATAACCGAACCAAGTTCCCCTTTCAACCTCGCACGTCATGCTAAGCGAACGTGGACTCGTACCTTATCGGTTCAGTGTTTCTTCCTCACATTCATTAGAGACTTTTCGATCATATGCTTTCGTTGATACCTGCATAATTAAGTTAACAGATCATTACGTTTGATAGCGGTATCTACTCCGGTGGATTCACAAATTTATAATGTACTCCTACAGTAAGGACTCACGGATATGTCACACCAGGGACAAGAGATTACCTGACAGTATGATACACTAGATTGGCACTACCATGACGCACGTAGTCCGTGGATAGCGCCGTTACTTAACCATACCACTTGTCACCAATTTTGGTTTTGGCGGGAGGACGCTGGGGGATTTGTGACTCGGTGATGTTCCAGACTTCAATGGCGCGCTAGAAAATGACACGGGTTCGATGTAATATCAACGGGGTTATTCAAGGGCCTTACCTGCCACGTGGCCATGTCGAATTCCATGACAATCTGCCGAGCATGAACGCCTCCCGTTCTGTCTTCCAATGTCGGTTGTTCGCAACACACTGGCAGCGTTCTTAAACCATGGTCAGACAAACGGGAGCTCTTCACGTACTGACGATAGGTTCGCCCTCGTCGTTGATCTCGAATGCACATTCTCCGTCACGGATGACGAACGAGAGATAAAATAAATTTTCCACGGACTGCGCAAAGTCGTTTGGGTTCACGATGAATTTGAACAGGTTGATCGGACCAGTGTGTTCGAGGATGCTCTTGATCTGGAACCGTTGTCAGCGGCCCCGGCCGTGGACGCTTGGGATTAGACGCACTTTAAGGACGTTCTTGGTCGTTTCGTTTTCGGATCTCTTGATGTCGTCTTCCTTTATTTCTTGGGGCCGACGTTCCTCCTCTTGGACCTTTTCCTGCCTCTGGCGCCTAATTGGGGCCCGTTTCTTCTGTTCCAGCGAGAGGGGACCCAGCCTGCGAGGGGATCAGCGATCCAGACAAGTAGAGTGTAGGAAGGGGAGTACATAAAACCGGTCACGGGGACTCGTCTACTTTTCGCGAGGGCTTTTCGACCAATCTTGTCCCAATCGAGTGCGCCCTCCTCGACCACCTCCATATCGTCCCCCTCCTCGTCTTCGAATCGCTGTCTGCCACCCATGTAAGTGATGAGCTTGGACACGAAGTCGTCCATGTCGAACGCGGCCGAGCCGAGCTTCATGGCGCGCGCCTTCTGTGCGCCGATGGTCGAGACGTTCCTGAGTACCGTCGAGTCGAGCGTCGCCTCGGTCGGGTTCTTGACTATACGAGCGAGGACTGAGGAGCGAGACAGCTACGATGGACGAGGTACTCACCTTTGGAAAACAGCTGATCTGCCTCGGCAACCTGGCCAGCAAGGTCATCCGCATCGTGGTCCTGGGGTCGCATGTGCTCTGCGGCGCGGTGAGCGGGCGCGTCGACGGAGACGCGTCGCACGCACCTCCGGTTTTTTTCTCGAGCATACGGTATTTCTTGCGGATGTCGCGCTTCTCTGCAGCATCTTGGTCGGGGTCGTACGCGGGGCTGTCTGGGTCCATGATGGCGTCGGACGGGCAAGAGAGAGGGCGCCCATCACGTGCTAATTGGCGCGTCGCGTTCCAAACAGGGCCAAACAGAACACGCTCGGCAAGCAAAGTACTTTAAGTGTCCTCGACCGAGATCGCCGCGAAAAAATCGCGGCCGGAACTTGGACGTACATTTCGAGCACACCGACGCGCGTCGAAGCAGCAATGTCGGCCCACGCGATAGACGTGAGTGCGTCTTCCCCTAGCGCAGCACCTCGCGCTTATAGGAGCTTCACAGTACAGCAGAAGCACGCGCGCCGTGTGCAAGGGGCCTGCCCCGTGCACCGGCTCGCCCATCTCCGTAGGTGGCCTGAGGTATGGCCACATCGTCAAGACAGACTACGGCGAGACCGTCTCGTGGCGACACTGGTGAGCAACCCCAACGATGCTGTGGAGTGGGAGTCGGTCGTCGCCCCCGGACGCTGATAGTGCGGTTCGAACAGGGGTTGCGTCACGCCTGACGTATTGCGCACGCTTGCCGTGATCGACTTGGGGCGCGTGGCCGGGTTCAGCGGGATCAGGTGCGTTCGTCGCCCTTTTTTTCTTCTTCGTTTGGGCGAGGGTGACCCGTGGGCGCCGGTATAGACACGAAGACCAGCAGAAAGTGCGGCGCGCGATCGCGCTGTTGTCTGTCGACCCTGCGGACGTGCCCGCGAGTGCCAAGGCTAAACCGGCGGCGCCTGCGATGACGCCCGAGGCGCCTATGGCGGGACCGTCCTCTAGTGCGCTCGTGGGACAGAAGCGGAAATTCCAGGACAACGTCGGTTGGATGAGCACCCCCAGCGCGAACGGTACGCCAAGCATGCGTGGATCGCCCGGCGACGAGGACGAGGAAGTCGCGCCCAACGACCCGGAGCCGGTGGACGAACTCTACTGCGTCACGAAGACGAGCATCGTCGGCATACAATATTACAATGGTCCGCGTTTTGCGCATTTAGTCAAGTTTCGTCGTGCTTACCCTGTATGCAGGTCTTGCCGCGCCAGGAGAACAAGTCAGGCTCATCAGGGAGCCGCAAAATCGATATGATAGGTGAGATACAGCATGTCATCCTCCCCGTCATTCTCTCCGTGACCAGATCGTAAAGGAACGCAATTCAAGTCATGAACATCGGCGGGGCGCAAGTGGGACACATTCCCAAAAACGTCGCAGCCCAATTATCCCCTCTCCTTGATCAGAAGCTGGTTACGGTAGAGGGTGTCATGCACCAAGGAAATCGTAAGCTTCTCGCTTTACATGGATGTCGTAAACTGAAACCTTGTCAGTGACCGGTTTTTCCTATGCGTTATCTATGTAAGCATCATCCACCTCCACAGTGCCATGCTCATGCGCATGAACGTTAGGTCGTTGTACATCTATGGAGCGTCAGACAGACGCGATTTCCTTGAGCCGAGGCTTACCTGGGCTACACCAGGGCAGCGGGGTCTCCCGGCACGGGCAAAGGGTGCCGGTGGAGCTCCGGGTTCGTCATCTGCAGCTGGCGGCGCTGGATATTCTTCCCCGTATGCCGCCACTGCGCTCGCGGCAGCAACGAGGATGCCTGGCCCTAGTCAGGCACACGGAATGACGGGTGAAGCACAACAAGAGGCGATGAGGAAGCAGAACGAAGCGTTCGCCAGGGCCGCGGAGCTCAATGAAATGCTAAACGGTCTCGAGAGAGTAGACGATGAGGACCGTCGTGCTTCGTTGCTCGATAAGCTCTGCCCGACGGTCGACATCGTCAACCTCCCTGTGCATCCAGACCCACCTGGGATCGCCAACGGGGATCTGGTCGTGGACTTGTTGAAACATCAGGTTAATTATCACTTGTGGTTACGATCGCGTACTAACACCCACGCCGAATTTAGAGTCAAGCCCTTCAGTGGTGTATCGGCCTTGAGTATCCCAAGTTGCCTACCAAGGAGAACGACAACCCAGTCCAGTTCTGGCAGTATAGAAAGGCCGGGGACAAGGTGTGTTCTCATGAGCAAATATTAGATGTCCGTACTGACTGCCTCCAGTCATATTACTTCAATCGTTTGTCTGAGTTCGTCGACACGTAGCAAAATGCCTGACTTTTCTTTTATAGTCGCTACCAAGAGTCCACAGGACATCAAAACCCCTCCTACGCTTGGCAGGGGTGCTTTGGTAGCCGACAGCATGGGCTTGGTATGTGGTACAGTGAACACGGAAGCCGGAAATGAACATTTTTGTAGGGTAAAACGCTCACAATGTTGTCTCTTATTTTAGCGACAAAGAAGGATGTCCAAAAGGGATTCTGCAACACCACCCTTATCGGTGTGTAACGTCTTGATGACTTGCTGTGTCTGCTCATTCGCTTTGTTGATGACAGTCGCCCCGCTCTCCGTCATCTCGAATTGGGAGAAACAAATCGACGAGCACTGCGTCAGAGGCGCGTTGTCCGTCTGCGTTTACTATGGTGCCGCTCGTAACATGACGCCTCAACAATTGATGACGCGCGACGTGGTGATCACCACTTACCAAGTTGTCGTGGGCGATTGCGATTTCAGCACCATCACCCAGAATGGTGTCGAGGGGCCAGCGAAAAAGAAGAAAAAGCGTGGAAAAGGCTTGTTCGACGTGAAATGGAAGGTACGCGTGTAACGAATCGTTGGGCGTCTTGGCGAGCTGACGAGAGGGGGTGATCCAGAGGGTCATTTTAGATGAAGGTCACAGTATCAGGAATCCCAGGACAAAGATGGCACAAGCTGTCTGCACGCTCACCGCCGAAAGGCGATGGGTGCTCTCTGGAACCCCCATCGTGAGTGGTAACCATTTTGTTCGTTCCCGTCTAACTTTGCCATAGATCAACTCCCCCAAGGTTAGCTACATTTGGCGGGATTGGCTGCTGTTGCTGACTTAAACAGGATCTCGGCTCCATTCTCACCTTCCTTCAAATCTGTCGCCCATTGGATAACGAGGATTTCTTCAAGCGTCTGGTCTTGCGTCCTCTCAAGTACGGAGATCCAGCAGGTGCGGACTTGCTCCGAGTAGGTTCGTTGAGTCGGTCAAGTGACAGTTCTGACCGTTCGCTAGGCCTTGATGAGTCATGTATGCATTCGGAGGACGAAGGAGGTAAGTTTCTGACTCCCCCACTGCAATATTCTTTTCCATGACGCCGTATTGAAGATGCAAGATAACGAGGGCAAACCCCTGGTACCTCTGCCACCTGTGAGATCTTCCCGTATATCGTTCCTTTCATCCACTCACCCGACGTAATAGGTCGACATTACCTTGGTCCCTGTTACACTTAGCGGGGAGGCACGAGTAAGCGTTGCCATTCATTGAGTTTTCCCCATTCCGACTGCGTTTTCTAGGCACTTTATGATGCTGTGGAGCTTGTTTCTCGACAGCGAGTTGAAAACTTAATGAATCAGGTTGGAGGAATGAGCCATATCGTGGGTGTCGTGTTGATTTCACCATGTCCGGAGTTTACTGGTGTCTAGGTGACCACCAACGTCCTGAGCATGCTTACCCGTCTTCGTCAAATCGCTCTCCATCCAGGACTCGTTCCCTCAGACTATTTGGAAAAACTTCGGGAGAAAGAGGACACGAGCCCTTCCCATGGCGGTCATATCCAGATCACCCCCGAACTCAAGGCCAAGTTGGAGGCGGCCCTTCTCCAAGCGATCGAGGACATCGAAGAATGTCCTATTTGTTTCAATGCGCTGACGGATCCTAGGATTACGTCGTGTGCCCACGTCTTCTGTTTGGCATGGTCAGCCTCGTTTGCCCATTGGCATTTCATTTTGGCTTACCTGAAATGTAGTATATCGGAGGTGATTGCAAGAGATCCAAAGTGTCCTATGGTGGGCCGCTCTTAGTCCGCTTCACCGATCGGAT
This sequence comes from Strobilomyces echinocephalus, assembly GCA_038090115.1. Lineage (NCBI taxonomy): Eukaryota > Fungi > Basidiomycota > Agaricomycetes > Boletales > Boletaceae > Strobilomyces > Strobilomyces echinocephalus. Next base: position 3,131 of record JBBPMC010000590.1, on the reverse strand, counting down.
CTCTGATCTGTTCACAGGATCGTCGTCCTCTTACCACACAGGCTTTGGTGGCGCCGCCACCTCCTACTGATCTCACGCAAGCTCCCGTGAAACATGAGGTTGATCTGAGCGAACTATGTGAAGGGTCGTCTGCCAAGATCGACCAACTCGTCCACCTTCTGAAATTGATTCCCAATGATTCAAAAAGTCTGGTGTTTTCCCAGTTTACTTCCTTCTTGGACAAGGTAGTTACGCTTCACGGGTACTCTTGTCGTTTCACTGACAAATTGTGCAGATTGGCGAGGCATTGGAGGAAAACGGGCAAGTCTATTGGTCGAGTGAATTCAGATATTTTGCTGAACACGTATACAGTATCCCGTATGTCCGCTTTGATGGACAGTTGTCTGCAAGAAGAAGACAAGAGGTGTTGGAGCAGTTCTCAATTCCCCTCGACCCTGACGAATCTCCCGCTCCCGGGGAACCCCTTCCATCCGAGTCTACGTCTACTCACCGGCGTCAGACTAGGTCTCGACGGGCGCCAGTCGCAGATGACGCTACCGACGGCGATGATTCGGACTTTGTTGCCAGAAATGATAGTGATGACGATTTTGACGAAGACATCTCGACCTGCGTCAAGAAGAGCAAGGTAAAGGACAAGAAGAATAAAGGAAAAGGCAAGGCAAGAGCGGTTCCTGTCGGGAAACGAGTTTTCGATGGCTCTGCCTTCTACGGCGAGAACCCCAAGGTCATGCTAATTTCACTCAAAGCGGGTGCCTTGGGTCTTAATCTTACAGTTGCCAACCACGTCTTTTTGTGGGTCCCGCATCACTTTACTCTGCATATTTAGATGCTGACGCATTCCATCAGGATGGATCCGTGAGTCCCCGTATGATCATCTGTTTCATGTATATTGATCAGTGGTTCTTGGCTTTCCGCTTCATACGTAGATGGTGGCAGGTAATGTGACCAGCCAACTCGTGGTATCTGCCATGCTAAAATAGCTCTATAGGAGGGAATCGAAAGTCAGGCCATTGACAGATGCAACCGGTAAAACCTGTCGCACTGGTTGCATGACAGATGCTGAAGTGTCAACAGTATCGGACAAACGAAACCCGTCCACGTATATCAATTGATCGCTGAAAACACTGTCGAATCCAAGGCAGGTTATCTGTTCGATCGTCACACCTGGCTAACGAGTCGAGCGCCGTTTCTAGGTAATTGACATTCAAGAAAAGAAGAAACGCCTCATCCAGCATGTATGTGATCATTTTCACATCGTCGGATAGGGTTAATTGCGACACATGTTACAGGCTTTCTCCGGCATTAAACGGACGGAGACTCAAAGAGAGAAAAGGGAAGCCAGGCTTCAAGGTGAGTGGTGACGCTCCGGGTTCGCCAAGAGGTTGTTGAACAGCGTGCTGCCTTAGATCTCGTAGAACTGTTTGGGATCCGCGACCGACATGCCTGAATGCGCGTGTGTGTTTATTGACTGTTACGGTACATACGATATATTTTCTTTGGTACCACAATGCATAATTCAATCTATAAATACTGTATCCCTATATCTTGCGACCTTGGTGTCGGACTCCGAGGGGATTTCCAAAAATGAGGACTGTACAGTTTTCGGCAGTCACCGACTGCTGACAAACCTTAATCTGTGTGGTGTAACAAACAGCGAGCGAGCTCGTCGCCGGCCGCGCTTATCCTTCAAGACTCACAAGAACATTCAAAATGGCCGCGGTTCAAACACTCCCAAAGGACGTCTCTAGACTTGGCCAGGAGATCAAACTGTTCGGTAAATGGGACACCCAGGAGTAGGCAGTTCGTGTGTGTGTTCGAGGAAACTAAACTGTTGATTGTGCTCGCAGCGTCGAAGTCAAGGACATCTCGTTGACAGATTACATCCAAGTTCGCCATGCCGTCTACCTCCCGCACACCGCAGGTCGTTATGCTAAGAAGCAATTCAAGAAGGCGCAGATGCCCATCGTCGAGCGTCTCGTCGACAGGTACGTTTGCGCGGGCAAACCTCAACGGAGCCCAAGGGTCTGAGACGGGTCGTTTCGATGCGTGCACTATCTAGTCTGATGATGAAGGGTCGCAACAACGGCAAGAAGCTGTTGGCCGTTCGCATCGTCGCGCACGCGTTCGAAATCATCCACCTCCTCACGGACCAGAACCCGATTCAGGTGGGTGTTCTCACGGGCTAGCCCGGCCCGGTGGCGCCTTCTCTCCTCGAGCTTGGCTGACGTTTCGGCGCGGTAGGTGCTCGTGGACGCGATCGTCAACACGGGTCCTCGGGAAGACTCGACGCGCATCGGGTCGCAGGGCACGGTGCGCCGTCAAGCCGTCGACGTGTCCCCCCTCCGGAGAGTGAACCAGGCGATCTCGCTCTTGACCACCGGCGTAAGCTTTTTCGCGTCGATCGATCGTGGTCGGGGTTCTCACTCGTGCATAGACCCGTGAGTCGGCGTTCCGCAACGTGAAGTCAATCGCAGAGTGTCTCGCGGACGAACTCATCAACGCTGCCAAGGGATCTTCGAACTCGTATGCCATCAAGGTCAGATGGTGGTTGAGTGCAATCACACGTGTACTGATGTGACGTCTCGCTTGCGACAGAAAAAGGACGAGCTGGAACGTGTGGCCAAGTCCAACCGATGAAAAAAAAAACACAAGCTGTGTGCTCTGCGCGCGAGGGACCGAGGGGTTCGCGATACGAGCGTGGCTGCACTATATGGGCCGTTCTATTCGTCATGTCTGTTTTCTTTCACTGCACCTGCCCCTCATGAATGCAACCCATGCTTTTATCCATGTACACTCTCTTGACGCTAACGTCAGACACGTTCCTTGCTGTTCGTCCCTTCGACCGCCGCACTACACGTGCACTCGTAACGGGGCTGCTTCTTCGACTTGACACACGTCGGCGAATATCCGGGCGCTGGACAAAAGCGGGTATTTATTGCGAGTTCCTGGCATCTTCGGAGTTCTTCCATTCGTCCATTGAGTTCTGAAGCACTTAATGCAAGCGAAATGAGGAAGGGGAAGGCAGACCCTTCCGCTTGCGCACGCTCTGACGGCTCACGTTCTGATACAGTGCTCACGCACGTCGACGAGATAGGAAAAGGGCGTCCGAGCTACGACCATCCCTCCATCCC
>JBBPMC010000589.1:0-19844 GCA_038090115.1 Strobilomyces echinocephalus | reverse complement strand
GTAGCGGTCCTGGCGATCGGAGAAGTAGGATCTGTTGAGGTTGGCGCTGCGACGCCGGTCAGATGGAGCGCGAGCAGGCGACGGGGATACGGACCCGGTGATGATGACGTCGTCGTCGGCACCGTAAAATTTTGGATGCCACGTGCCCCATCCCTCATTGAAGCGAGGGGGGACGAGGGTGGTCATGGGGCCGCTGAGGTTGGGGCTGCGAAAGAGGGAGACGTGGACCCTGGAGCCATGGGCGCGTAGGAGAGGAAGGAGCGCGAGGACAGGGGAGTCCGGGCCGGGACGGGTGGAGCGGTTGTAGTCGAGGGTGAGGTGGAGACGGAGACGGTCGTTTTGGCGCAGGGCCGCGTCGAGGGACGCCAACTGGAGCGAGTGAGCGAAGCGTGACGCGTGACGCAGACACGACGGACCAGACGGTGCTCGGACGCGCCGAGGTAGAGCGACGAGAGAAAGATGCGCCGCTTGGCGCGACGGAGGATGTCCTGAGGTGGATGAGGACCGGACTAGACGGGAATGAGAGGACGCACGACGAGGCTGGCGTGGAAGGCGGTCGGACTGTCGAGCACGCGGACGGCGGACGCGGGGACGGGGATGGCGGGGTGAGCGGCGGCGAGGAGGTTGAGGAGGGACATGCTGACTAAGCAAGAGTTTAGTTGGCACTGACGACGATGGTAGCAGCAGCAGACGACCGGTTCATCGCGCGGATTCGCAAAGTCAACGAATGGCTCGACGCACACTCCCCGACGATGTCTCCCCTTCCAGGTCCGTGGGGCTTTCTCACCTCGGGCTACATCCTCGGCCTCGTCCTCATGGTGCTGCCTTTCCCCCCGTCCTGCCCCCGTTCTGACACGTTCCACAGGCCGTCCTCATGCATCGCATACAGAACATCGTCGTCCCTCCCCGCATCAGACTCCGTCGCTTCCCCCGTCGCCGCAGCTTCCTCCACATCCCATATCGCGCCGTATTCCCCCTCGATTTCTCTTCCTCCCTCCTCCGTTTCCTCCTCCGTCTTCCCTCCCTCTACTTCTTATCAAAGTCCCTTCTCCTCTGGTCCACAACCCTCGCCCAGACCGCGCACAAGTTCCCTTCCAGCTCGCTTCTGACCCTCACTTCCTTGGTCGCACGCTACGACACCGCGGCACTCTGCTGGTTCACGTTCTGCGCCGTCTGCGGTGCACTCTGCGTAGAAGCTCTCACCCGTGGCTTGGAAGGCGCAAACAACAACGCGTCGCCGTTTAATCTCGTATGTCATCCTGCCGCGTGTCCTTGATATCGCCTCGGCTGCTCATCACCCTTGCCAGTTCGGCTATGCCTTTCTCTTGCACATATACTCCTCTCCGATGACACACAGCACAAAACTCCAGGGTCTTCCCTCACGTCCCGACAAGCATGTCGTCTTCACCGTCATCCTCCCCCTCTTACAAGTCTGTCCAACTCTTCCTCCCTTTCTCGATGAGCTCAACCCCATCACAGCTTACGATCGTGCACTGTCTCGGAATTAAACAGTCGTGGTCAAATCATCGCCTCATCCCTTCCGCATTTGTATCCGTAGCCGGTCTCGTCCACTTTCACTGGGTTCTCTGGTTCTCTGATTCCACTTATCCGCTCCTCAACTACATGCCTTGTCTCTTCGAATCCACCCTCCTCTTTGTCACATTTCTTGCCGTCTTTCTCAATGCGCTCACTCAGATCGTCGCAGAAGGTTCCGTGTCCAGACCTCTCTTCGGCCACCACGCCGCTCTATTCCCGAGACTCGATGAAGACTTTTCCATCGCCCTCCTCCGCATGGGAACCGCCAGTCTCGAAACTTCCTGCGTCGTGGGTCTCGGAAACGAGGTTTCTGGTGTCGCTCTCATGCCTCCCCCTCTCGACCAGCCAGACGTCGGCATCGTCGCGCTCAGTCGCTTTGGCGTGGACTCCGTCTCTCACACGCTCGAAGGGTACGGTAAGAACCGCAGGCCAAAGAAAGGGTTCGCCAACGAAATCAAGCACGTCAAGGTCGCTTCCAACGACGGCGATCTCTGGTTGGATCTCGCTTGGTATCGTGAATTCGTCAAATTTGCTGTCGGGGTGGCACGCTTTCTCAAAGGACTCTACACGCTCTTCCGAGATTTCTTGAGAAACCCGCGCTTGCGCTCTCCGTCTTTGCTGCACAGAGAGGATGTCGCTCTCTCGGACGACTATTCCCAGGGCGAGCGCGCCGATGGACAAGATGCCTATGACAGATTCATGCGCGGAGAATATCTTAGCGACGATGAATATGACGAATACGAGCCGACGTCGCCGTCGCGTTCAAGCTCTGTCGACTCGTTTTCCTCTATCGACAACAACATGTACGATAACCATGCGGAAGCCGTCAGTCTATACGTAGACCTTTCCTCTACCGTCGCAACGTCGACATCGACCTCCCATCTATTAGCCCACTTAACTGACCATTCGCGGTCTCCGTTGACGCGACGGCGTTTCAGCCAGTTGGTGCCGGGCTCATCGACCACCTGGCAGCGCGAAGATGCCAAGGACGAATGGAGAGACGTGATGCGTGCGCGAAGACCAAGTGCTGTTGTGCCCCGACCCGAAGATCCGCTCGATGACGCGAGAAGAAACTGTGTCATATGTACAGTGGAGCCGCGTCAAGTTATATGCTGGCCGTGCCGGTGAGCATCCTTCAGGGTCGCGCCTTGGAGCCGGATTGACTTTAGCAGATGTCTGGCCCTGTGCGACGACTGCCGAGAAAACTTGGCGTCGCGATCATCTGCCTCCAAACACACGTGTCCCTGTTGTAGAACAAGGTGAGCGACGGATTTATTCGACGAAGATCGCTCGCCTGACCACTGCCCAAGCGTGGAAGGATATTCCAAGATATACATTCCTTAGGTACCCAAGCACACGATGATGTAAACTTCACACTGTACTCCTGTAGCTCGCTCGCAAACATACCCTCGCATGTCATGCATGTTTCATTGGATTGTACTCACAGTCATAGTAAAATTTTCTCATACATAAATGACCGGTGACTTTTCACGGCGAACGAGATCGCGTGGCCAGTCAGATCTGCGTGAACCGAAATTAGCAGACGTTATATCTGTACTTGTATCGGATGGCCATGAAAGCACGCCGATCAGCCGACGGAGATGACTGGAGCGCGCCCACTCTGGGCCGGATTTCCGAGGTGCCCACCGACTTTGCTCGTCTTCGTGAACGGTTCTAACGGGCAACACCGGAAAAGCAGGGGTGCACGTTGCCTGTTCGCACCCGAAATAGCTTTGTTCGGTTCGAAGGGCCAGGAACGATCAGCCCCGTGATGCCCCCCGTCCCCCCGGATTTCGAGGCCCATATCAGCGCGGGCGATACGATATAACTGCGACTACGATAGCGCAGACGGGACGAACAGGCCCAGACCGTTAGGCCCCAGGGGAAAGTGCCACCGACCGATTTGAGTCATCGGATTCTGACCGGGCCTTGGCAAATTGCTGTTGGGTTGGGTTGGGGGGTGGGTTATCTCACATCGGGTCGGGAGTCCCCACGGACCGACGGGCGCGTGCGAAATATCACCCCGTTCGAAGAGCAGATAGGACGAACCGGGGCGACGCAGGCATGGGAACGGCCGTCCGCCGGATTCCGCGATGCTAGGGATAGCGCGGTTGGCGGCGTTCGAGGTCGCTCTCGATCCCGCGCCAGTGCAACCGGGCGTTGGACGACAGCGTGATCGGGGGTGGCCAAGTAAGTCGCCGTGATGGCGTCGAGAAACGCTCGCAGTGCGCGCGCTGCGTCGAGTCAATCCGGGGATCCAACAATTCGGGGGAACGGCATTTGGTTCGCGACCGCGCAGCACGCGCGAATGTCGTACGATGTGACTCGTTCGCGCGATGCCGATCGCGGCGAGCAGCGTAATCGCCCGCCCGACGGGACGCTGCGCAGCGTTCGCGGCAGCGACGGCCGAGGGACTCGTCGTCTTCATATCCCTCGGATTGGGAAAAACAAGGAAACACAGCATGACCAGCGGCGAGTCACACGGGTGCCAAATATCGGCTTAGCCTGCGCGATGGCACTGCGTTTTCGCCTTGGATGGACGTCGGAGCCAAATGAGGGCGAGGATCGCCAGCTAGGCGACTGCGCGCGTGTACCTGATGCCCAGCCCGAAAAGGCGAGCGCGGCGCATACGAGGGCTCTTGAACCTGGCAGGGTCTTGGTCTGTGCATGTGAGGATCCGCCGGACGCAGTTCTACGGGAGGAGCGTATCTCCGGCCATTCATGACCTTTGAATTGGACTCGCAATTAGGCTGGCAATGTGACCAACGGCGGAAGACTGGCATTGGATGGTTGAATCAGAACGATAATAATTCACAATCCGTCAGCTGAGCAAGCTTGAGACGGTTCCGATGCAACCGCACGTCCGACTTCTCGCGAGTTGGCAATTGGGCGCAATAAAGGATGAGTATGTCCGGCTTCGCCGGTGGATTGATGCGGTGACGTGCCGGATTGCTGTGTAATCAGGACTATATTACACGGTCCGGATGTCGTTGAGTTCCCGGTGAAAGCCAACAATTCACTTGTGCGATGAGCGATGCAAGGTACGACTTGATTGCAGTTCGAGAACATGATGAGTGGGTACTACGTAGATGCCAAGTGGTATATGTCATAAAATATAGCGACACCACGATTTTATTAGATCAACAGACATACGACTATGCGGTGACCGTCTGCGTCAAGGGGTAATGGCGATGCGAAGAACGATGGTGTGACTTATGCGAAGGCGCAGAGGGTCGTGAATAGGAATGCGAGGCTGGAAGAGGAAAGGCCTGTATCAAGTCCATAGTGGAAGTGTGCTTCAGTTGCTTCGGTGGGGCTATCTCCACCCGAGTGGAAGCGGGGTCCACGTTCTCAGAGTACACCTTTGGATGTGTACCATAGTCGGAATCAACATGCGTTTCTGGTGTGAGTGGTGCGGGAGAGCTCCCGGAAGAGGACGATTTGGGGCTGGAAGGATCCAGGGCTGGGCAAGCAACGTGGTTTGCGGGGCGATAGTGGGCACGTGTGTGAGGATCGACGTGGCGGCGGTGGACATGGGAAGGCAGAACAACCGCAGAGAGAGTATCATGGTGGCTCAGGATGTCGTCCTCCGTGACGGAAAGCTCAAAGTCGAGCACGTCCAGGAACTCGCGTTCAATGCGGCCGACGTCGCGCTTGCCGAAGACACCGGTGCACAGGGCCCAGTGGATGTTCTTGAGGGTGGAATCATTGAGATACTAGGAACGAGAGGATGAGGAACCGACGACATGGGAAGGGAGACAGGCACAGTACCTTGCTCGCTACCATCACAGCACCGAGAAAGACGCGTTCGCATGCCCATTCCTCGAGGGCTATTTGGAGATGAGGCTTGGCTCTGTCTATGTAGACGAGGGAGACGAGGATGACGGGCATCGTGACTTCGGCGCGGGTGAGGACGTCGGAGACGAAGGTGGCAAATGTGGCATGCTCAGAGCGACGGGAGAAAGCGCGGCCGCGGCGAGAAGAGGAGGGACGACCGACGGCGTAATCGACTGTATCCACGACGCAGTCGACGACATACTCTGAAAAGGGGGTTAGTGCATGGTGGTGGTGGTGGTGCAAAGCGCGTACCGAGGATAGGCCTCGAGAGCTTGATGTCGAGCAGCTCGAGGAGAGCAGGGGAGTGGAGAGCGGGGTCTACGAGGCTGGCGTGGTGAAGCGGGGAACGGGCCATTGGATGACAAAGGGGGGAGGAGAGCTGAGCATGGCCGGCTGAGGAGGTGAGTGTTATAAAGGGGATTCGGGTGAGCCAGAGAGCCGAATCGGCAGATGTGACGCAAAAGGAAGGAATGTAGCAATGGCGCGAGTCAGAGCCGAGTTCCCTCGAACCAGCTTACATGAGCACGATTAGTACTCGGCCATGACTCCTCCTGACTTGCCATCATCGATGCGCTCCGGCCGTCGCTTAGTCACTCGTGGACGAAGCTCTGCGGCAAATTACAAACCGGCTCGTCTCACCCGACAACAATGGCCTCATCATCTATCTCGATTCATCATCATTGCGGGTATTATATTCATTAACGTCGCTTCAGGCCCCCGTCCCCGTCCCCGCTCCTCCCGTTCCGCCTGTCCTGCTCGTCCGGTTCTTGCTCCCCTTCGGCCGTCCCCTTGGCCTCTTCGTCCCAGCTGGCCCTTCCTGGCTCACGTCACCGCTCCGTTTCTCACCGTTTACCCGCCGATCCCGTAGATACCTATATAGTCATGTTGCCAGGCCAGTCAGTCCACCGTCACCACACGTTCCACATCGCAACAATAATCTGCCGTTCTGCTTCGGCCAGCAAGTCATCCATCCATACCCGGCTAGCGATCATTGTGCCACCGGCACCTCTGCCGAAACATGTCCCCCCAAAGAAACGTCTCGCCACTAGCGTGGAAATCGGTTACTCACTGAGACGTCTTCTCGTCCAATGTGGCCTGTAGCGGTGGGAGAGGCGGTTGTCCCAGTTCTTGACGCAACCGGTCCACTTCCGCTTTAGCAGTCGCATATTCCCCTTCTTGCAACGCGGAGATCTGCTGGCGAAGCTCCGCACATCTTCGATCCGGCTGTCACTCTCCGACAATAACCGTACGAGGGACCGCAGACGTACTCTCGCGAGATGGATGCTTCCAGCAGGTCAGCCTGAACAATCATGAGACCCCGTCCATCCCATCATTTCACCAGGTGATGATCTTAGATACCTTGTCGCGGTCCGAGTTTATCTGATGGGCGATAGGCACGGCATCCGATCAATAGGCATGCTCCCTGGGAGAGAAAGAGCTCGAACCTCTGCAAGAGCATTGAGTAATCGCGTCCGCTCACTGTCAAGTCTACATCATTCAAAAATCGTATCAGAACTGCCACGTGTGATTGGAATATAAGTGGGAAAACTGCTGATACAGCACCCACTCGTGCTTCGACACGAACGTGCACGTCCCTCAATCAGATGCATCGGAAACGTACTTGTTTTTCTGTTCTCTGATGTCCTGGATGGCCTTGTCCTTTTGTTCTAGGCTGGCATGCGCAGACACGATGTGAGCCGTATGCAGTTGCAACGTCAGGGAATGCTTCCTGGGTGGTAAATGCCATCAGTCTAGTCATGATGGGACGTCTTTCTAACCGAGGAAAAAAGAACGTTCGTGGAGTGGATCGCTGTAAACCTACTTGAGCTCAGCGGTTCTCGCGAGTTGGACGAGTTCGTGTGCCCAGTCGCCCGTCGCGACGAGCGGGGGTGGTTTTTGATGTGCGGCCGTCGCCGTCGTGGCATGCGGGGCCACTGTGCTTGGGCCCCCAGACAGGGACCCCATCAGTGAGCTATGTTCATAGTCAGGGGGTGCAGTCGCAGAAAATTGCTGATACATTGATACAGTGAAATAGGCAGAGCGCAGAATAAGGTTCCAGGGGGTCTCTGCGCCCCAACCGTCGTCTTTGGCAGTGACAGGAGCGAGGACTCCGTGCACTGCAAGAGGTGTTTGTTCGTGTTAGGATCCAAGGCATTTCCTATCAGCCCCGAGAAAGCGCTCGTGGATCGTGAAACCTTTCTGGGTTGCACTCGTTTACGAGAACAGCCATAATGAGCGTTTTAAGACCGTTCATGGCGACCGACATGTTCAAGTTTAATAACCTGTAAGTTCGAAAACCGCGTCTCTGAATTTTGAAAACATGCCTTAGCCCACCGCGACGTCCAGGAACTTGGACGTCTGGACAGAAACCGTACGTGACATATCGATAGTCCATCCACACCTCTGAGACGTCGCGTGTAGTATGCCATCAGCTTTTACTTGTCTTATCTCTCACGATGGCCCGATCTGTGCTGCGTCCAGGAAGCGCCCAACGGTCGCATGATGGGTTACAGTACGCGATTAATCCAGAATATCTCGTCCGTCCAACCAACGTCGTCTTCGTACAGTACTCGGCAAAGCCGAGGGCTCTTCTGCAGAATGGCATGGTCACATCACGGCACTGACCGTCGCTCCCGAGTATCGTCGGCTCGCGCTCGCACGCAGCATGGTCAATCGTCTCGAACTCGTTTCGGACGAACATTACAAAGGATTTTTCGTCGATCTTTATGTCCGCTGTAACAACGCACTCGCAATAAGCATGTACGAAGGATTCGGTTATAGCGTGTATCGCCGGGTGAGAGAGTATTATGGCTCGCTCGGTGTCGGTAAGAGTGGAAAAGACGAGGAGGATGCATTTGGTGCGTTCGGCTCCTTTTCTCTGGGCTCTGGCACTCAGCTTTCACAGACATGCGGAAACCCCTTTCGGGGGACCCACTACGCCGCTCAGTGCGAAGTAATGGCCGTGAGGTGGTCGTTAACGCAAGTTCCGTCTCGTAACCCCTCTACCTCATGTACACGGTCGGGAACCGTTCACATTCTTATCACACACGTTGCTTCGATCGATCATTTTGCATTCCAATACCTATATACTCAACGGAGGTGGATCATCCGGACCAAGAGCAGCCAGCTCTTCCTCGTAAAATTTCGCCAGTGCGACTTCGTCGGAGCAAAACTCCTGGAGCTTGGCCCGGATTTCATCAGCAGCAGCCGTAGGTCTATCTCTGCTCTTCAGCGCTGTTCCCATACGACCGGCGCCCATAAGACGGTTCGTCAAGAAGAGAAAACCCTGGGAGCCCCCCAACACTTGCACGAACGCAACGCCTGATCGGTGAACAAACTGAGAGTATTTGAACGGAGCTCGCCGATAGAAGTAAACCACGTCCACGTCCTTGGGATACATGTTCACTGCCTCGACGTCGACGATGAACCCGAATCGCCTCAAAAGTGCGTATTCGAAATAGTGCATCGGTTGCGTATATTCTGGGATCCGCCTTTCTAGGTCAGGCACTACCGGAGGAGAGACCGCGAGGCGCAACGGGAAGCACGATTGGAATGCGTTGCGGTCTCGAACGTCGCTAATTTCGGTGACGTATGCTTCCACGAGCTTGAGCCCGTATCGCTCGATCGCCCTGCTCCATTGTCGAAGTGTGTCCTCGATGTATCGTGCAGTGGTCCCGATCCACTGGAGCTCGAAATGGAAAACTGTCCCGGGGTTCTGTATGATGTCATGGTGGAGGATTACAGTCTCCGCTAGGTTACTTTTCTGGGTAGCACAGTCCGTGTCAGTAGAGTAGGAAAGCACACAGCAGCGGAGACTTGGCAAACACTCTTACCTTTCCAGAGTCGACATCGATAATCATACTCTGCGTAAGGAGGATGGGTTTCCTCGTTCGCTTTGGGCTGACCCCGCATGCTTTCCCTTGGTTCGGTTGGTAGTGACCTCGCCCAATCAAGGCGTCCTCGTACTGCATGTGGCGACCAGCTCTGAACCACCCTCTAGAAGGCGTGCCCACAGTTGCGTACTCTCCACCCAGTTGATAAAAGTAGTGCCTAAAAAGCATCGGTTACCAAACTGGACGGCCACGGTGACGCCACTCACCCGTCCAGGAACCCGTGGCGACCCGTACAGTGGATAAAGAGGCCTTGATCAAGTAACCTGGCCCCCCACTCCGTGCCCTGTTCTCTCGACGAGACATCCCTGAATTCCCGAACGAGCCAAGAGACGAAGTCGAACCCCGTGAACGAATCTGGATATTTCTTTCGATGCCATCGATGAAGCTTGATGGGCACCCCATCATCATCGCGCATCATCTTGGCGATCGCGGCGAGAGGCATGTCTCCGATCTCCCGCTCGCTCTTCATCTTCTTCTTGAGACCGGCAGCGTGTATCTCGTCCAGCTGCGACATGAGCGATTCGTCCATGACAGAATGGGCCGGACCGAGCGTGGTGAGCAGGAATCGGATCGGGGGCTGCTGACCACGTTCGTCCTGCGGCTGCCAGCGCGCCTTGGTGAAGATCTCTGCGAGCTTGTCGATGCCCATCAGGCGAATCTCTTCTTCGTTCATTCTCTCCCCACTAGGCCCGTTGGTCATCTCTGGTGCTTCGGACGACGGAATGACGACGAATCTGGTGCGCCAATAACGCAAGGACTCGTTGAACTGGTGTTCGTAGCCCGCGACCAGCATGTCCAGTCTGTCAAGTGTTACTTAAGCTGAGCGTCGCTTTCCGCTTCACATGCCTCACTCGCCTGTTCCACCCGTAGTTCTCTAGTCCGTGCGACACGAACTTGGTCTTGAGTTCTGTGTACCCGACTCCCAACTTGGGCCAGATCAGGCATTCGTAGTCGAGGGGTTGCGTCTGAGGCATCCTGCGGACATATCGCCGGACCTGGATCGTCTCCCCAGTGTAAGATATCAGGTGTATTTCGTTGCTCATGCTCAGATACACTGGGCCCTTGGTGGAGTGCAGAACTTCGGCCGCACCGGCTGGCTTGTCCTCCTCGCTCATGAATGACTTGGCGCGGTGCCAAGTCGTCCTCTCGTCCGACACGTTCTTGGAACGGAGCACAAATTGGAAGCCTTGAGCGAGTCGGACGGCGACCATGCCCCGCATTACAACCAGCGCCCACGCACGACGGACTTCGTCGACCGTGCCATGCGTATTAGGTGGCTTGACCAAGAACGAGCGCATTTCAGTGGGGTCCACGACGAAGTCGTAGGAGAAGACGTCATACGAAGACTCAAGTTCTGCGATACTTGGGAAATGCTCCACGGTGAGGGGGAGGCAAGATGGCGTGACCATTGATTTCCACTTGACGTCGTGTTTGTAGATCGGGGTAGGGAAAATGTGTTCCCAGCGGCGAGCGAGCGAAGACTGGGTATACGACACTGCGAATTGGGGACGCGAGGGATTCGTACGGGGGCTTGATTGTGGTGACGTGGAAGACAACGGTATGTTCAACGTTGTCAGAGCGGTGCTACGACGCTTTCCGAACGTTGGTTCGTCACGGGGTGGCGTACTCAAGGGAGAGTATCTCGACATAGAGCCGCGATGAGGAATTGCTAACGGTGGTTCCTCTTCGTACGTGCGACTGAGTGTCGACCTACCAGAAATGGTCTGTATGATAGCCATCGGTTGAGGAGAACGTGAGACGGATGCCGATGGAGTCACGCTTCTATTCGGGGTGATGGGAACGCGAACGGCTGGGGTAGGTGTGGTTGGGATAAGGCTATGTGTCGAGGTGTTCGGTGACGACTGTGGTTCAACTGCCAAGTTACTACGGAAGGGATTATACAGCCAAGTAGGAGTAAACTTTGCGAGCCGTGACGTTGTGGAAGGTGGGGTGACATTGCTCGGCGGTGCAACGGTCGAGACTGTGGTAGAGACGGAGCGACCAGATCTCATAGAGGATTGAGATGGAGAAGTACTCAGTCCGGTGACCGAAGGTACTGGCCCATCCTCGTTGCCTTCAGGCGGAAGTTCCATGATGATTCGCCGCGGGCTCTCTTCGATCGGTGTAAAGCGCGTAGACGCAATGGAAGTGCGCTGCGGAACTATGTTGCGCCATTCTGTGACCGTAGATGAACGGTAAGATAAAGGAACGACTGTGCTGTTCGTGCTTGATGCGTATGAAGTCCGAGTACTAGGAGTGGGTCGAGCTTCCTTCCTGCTTGCGAACAGATCCAAGTCCGCCTGATCCGCTTCAGTGGCCGATGGAGCTCTATCGTCACTGTACGAGTCTCGCGGGGTTACGGACAAATCTCTGAATTCGGGTAAGAAAGGAACTTCGATAGTGGAGAGGACGTCATGTTCCAGTAGTCCGAGCATTTGTATTTCGTGCATCTTTGCCCTTGAGATGAACCTGACGCAATGACACAAAAAAGTCAGCTTGGTATTTAAGAGAACCCGAGACTAACCTATCCCTCCGAAAGGGCAGGTCCATTTGTTTGTCCCAGAATGTTACGCCGATCCAGAATGGTTCCCACCAAAAGGTCACTTTCTTCCGTGGACTCGTATCATTAGGTATTTCGTCGCCGCCCCATAACGGGTCCAGGTCACGGACGCTACTTTTCACATCTCTATCAGTCCTAGGCTCGCACCCCTGGAAGCTGAAGATAGGACTCTGATGCAAGGGAGCTTTTGTAAGACAGACGAGATCGAGCCCGAATCCCTGATCTAACATTCTGGTCGTCGTCAAGCGTAGGAGCTGCTTGGAAACACGGAAGTATCCAGTCCCTGGAGTAATGAGGATTGTCGAGACGCCCGTTGACGTCAAAGAACGATCGATGTAGTGGGTCTCGTTGGGATTGAGACCAAGATTAAGGGCTTCGAGGATTGGGCCGTCGTGAGCATATGATATTTGCCCGATCAGACGCGCTTGATCAGGTTTAGTGGACTCCACGGAGGCCTGGTGATAGTGGTGCGCTAAGAGAATGTCTCGCTGAAAGGCCCAGAAAGAGTCCTTGAGCAAAAACAAGGTTGGGTTCCAGTCATTGACGACTTCCAGGTCCGTAATGACCTTGAAAAAATCCTTGTACCACCGTCCATCCTCGTCGCGGCGCAATGGTCCTGCAGCATACTCAAGTTCCGTCGCATCATAATAGACTCTGGAGATCAGGACGATTGTGACAGTGTGATCTGTGCCCGCTTCTCTCCATTTTGAAAAAAGTGTTGGGAGAAATGAATGCACGATCTTTTCATAGAAGCGCTCGCCGTCTCCAGCAAATTGCCAGAGCTCACGACAAACTTGTATGAAAATCGTGACCATGGCCGACAAGGACCTATAAATCGCTTTGGTCCATGGCGTCACGTACCCTGAGGATACCTGACACGAAAAAGGTCAAGAGAACAAGACATGGCTGCGAAAGCGCTGTCAATCATACCTGCTGACCCTTGACATAGATATTCTGAACTTTTGCGGCGATCACCCCGATGAAGGAGATATCTTGATCGACAAAGACACATTGACCAGCCAAATGTTTACCAAGCCTCCACATCTCGTTGCGGCCGAGGTATTGATCAGCGAAAGAGAACTCGACATAGTCGGCCGAATGGCTGTCCTTGTCAACCTGGACGCCCATAGCAGTTGATGATAAGATGCAGGCCAATGTTACGTGCCTTGGTCACCGTCACCTCAGTATTGTTTTTCGTCCCAAACGCATCGGCTACATTTCTGGGTAAGGATATCTGAGAGGATCAGAAACTAGCCGGGACAGACAGGAGGAAGTTACCTGGAGGGTCGGTTTGGGGCAACCTTCATCTTTGGGCACTGCGAAGAGATAACCGGATGCGTCACTAGATTGTGTTACGCGCAGCAGGTCTCCCTCCGCGACGCCCGGCCAGACAGATTGATTGAAAATGACTTTGGGAGACTCTTTCGGGTCATGTACCCAAGTGTTGAGAACTTTGCAGTCGCCGAACTTGAGAGCGCCGGACGTGGTAGGAGGGGGTATCCTAGCGAGCGACTGGGCGGTGTTGGATCGTTTTCGACCATACTGGAAGAGAGGCTGGGATTGAGGATCGGGACGAACTGTGCTCATCAACGACAGCAGCTGTGCTGGCACGCGGCCGTAACTGCCAAGTGGCGTTGTTTTCCCGGATCTACTACGTCCACACCCGTTGGTCACCTTTAACGCTTGGACTGCGACGCTGGGCGATTCCGACTTGCACAAATTCGTTGCTCCACTCTCATTCGACATTACGCTCGTTTCATATTTCCGCTCTAACACCGGCCAATGTCACAAAGCCAATCGTCGTTTGACATGCATGAAGTCCACGAGGTGGCCATCCTCGTCACCACGCCCTCGCTCGACTGCAGCTCGCTGAGTCCTGAGCCGTCCCCACAGGACACCCCGTCATCGCTCGGTTCTTGCCATGGAACACCCGCCGTCAAGTTTGCACCACTTCCCCAGATCGATCCCAATAGGAAGCGCATCCTGGCACCTCTAGGCGTGCCTGGACGTTCGCGCCGCATACAGGTTATTCAGCAGGAAGGGGGATCGTTGTTGTGGTCCACAGACCCTGACGCGCCGGAGGAGGATCCGATCATTATGTTTGCAAAGCTGGTCAAGAAGACGAGCAAGACTCTATGGCGGAAGGTGAGGAGGGGCGGCGGCGGCGTTGCGGAGCCAGTGCTGGACATGGTGGGGGAGGACAAGCGCAGGACGCTCAGGAGCACCACCGACTTGGCCCACGTTTCGTTGTCGGTAGTCGGTTGAATCGGGTCCATGTACAGCCTTTTACGTTGTCCCCTTGATTTCTCTCTTCTCTCCTTCATTCCCTCTTTCCCTCGTTCCTTTCGCCAGCGGGATCTCCCTCTGCCCCTCCCCTCCTCGCCGAGAGCATGTCCTGCACCCCGACTCCTACCGCGACCTTGTATGCTACCCACACCACGTTCTCTACCTCCACCTCGTTTTCCCAGTCCGCGGGCAACGTTCAACTGACCACCGTCGTGCAGCAGTCGTGTGTCGCCTCAGGCACAATCAATGGCTCGTCGATCGGGTGCGTGTCGAGTACACAAATCACCCAGGTAAACACTCTGGGAGGTGAGTGCCCTCGCGTTCGCCCTGTTTTCCTGCTATCCGCGGACCATCGGCGTTGTGAGACCGGACGCGCCCTGGCCACTCGCGAGTGCCCAGAATAGATTTGGCGGTGAGCGCTGATCAGGTTTCTTAGGTGGTCAATCCGCACAAGTGCCGGTTATCGTAACCGTGCCGGTCGAAGAAACACAGCCCACGCAAACCCTGTTCGCTCCATGCAATAGCGGGGCAGGCAGCTCTTCTACATCGCAAACATCTGTACAGTCTTCGACGAATACCCCCCTCACCTCGTCCGTCCTTGTCGAGACTACTCCTTCGCCGTCTACCGTGCTCCAGTCGTCCACAACCACGCTTGCTGATGGCTCCGTTGTGCAAACTGTCGTGACAGTGGTCACAACGCCACCACCCACCTCTGTTTACGTACCTACCGCCGTCGTTCCTACCCTGCAGAGCTCTAGTTCCACATCACAAGCGTCAGGAACGAATGTGGCGCCGATAGTCGGAGGTGTTCTCGGCGGGTTCGTCGGACTGATAGCAGTCGTGGTATCCTTATGGTGGTTATGGTAAAACTTTGGTCCCTCGCGTTTTGCATGTTTGCTGACGACTCTATTTCGCAGTCGGCGGCGTCGGTCATGGGACGACATCTTTGAGAAGGATGAGCTCCAGGACGCTTGGACCCCAGGCCGCGAACGCGATAGATTCAATGCGAGTGCTGAACCTCAGCCTTACCAATATGGTTTAGTTGGACATGTCGTCCCTCCTGCAGCTGCCGGCGAGGCGCTGAGGATGTCACACTACAGCTCGGTTAGCGGGCACTCTGGTACTCACAGCCGCGGCACGTCCCTTTCGACCGCTCCGCTGCTACGCGCCGCGCACAAAGGAACTTCAAGGCCCTCCACAGCTGGGTCTGTCCTAACCGTTCAAACACAACCTGGACAGAGGGTACTAAGTCCCGTTAGCGGCACCGAGAGGGAGCAGCGTTCTTTGTCTGTGACCTCGTATACGAGCAGTACGAGACAACTACTGGACAGCCGATCGAATCCCGCGTCGCTCAGTGCTTGGCCGCCGAATATGGACGAGCTGGCGGTTCTTGAACCACTGGATCGTACCGGCAGCCCTGTTCCTACTTCCGAACGACGTGTGTTGCAGATCGTCAATGATACACCTCCACCGGCGGACATTACGATCCCACCTGCGCGTCGGCCAAGCGTTATCTTGCACACAGACGGAGGACGGGCCCCGGACAGCTCGATAACAGAGCTGGATGCAAGCCCGCCTGCTTATTCGCGCTGAGCTTGCGCGATGCGCCCATCATGGAAAATGGAACAGCGTTCCGTGTCACGACCAACTACGACCACACTCCACATTTCCACATTACAAGGACGTCTTTTACATGGACTAAAGATTTTGACATACATTTAACCGGTAGTTCTCTAGTATATGCAGTGGGTGCTGATGCTGGCTTCTATCTATTTTTTGCGTTGATGTTGGTACATACTTACGCTAATGGGATTATGTAAATACAAGTATTGCGCGAACCCGGCAACGAGGACAATGGTTGGTCGGTGGTGTGTTACGTAATTCAAGCACTACCGTTTTGGTACGAGTTTCAGCAAGCGCCGAGAACAATAGAGTGAAGTGGTCAATGGCAACATGGCCGACTATATAAGCTTTGGCCCCGCGCATATGGCGTGTATCTCATCCTCCCTTCCTTTGGTCTCCTTTGAGCGGTGCTGGGTCACCTCTTACTTCCTTGCTCACAGTCTTTGACATTCAGCAGATCCTTGTCATGCCATCCGCACGCACCTGTAAGTGTCCGGCAGCTCCGTCCGCCCCGTCGTTCGCTCATTTATTGTTCAGACATCTTCTTTGGTCTCAATGCTGTCCGCGTACTCAGTATTGTGTCTCTTTTGCTCGTCTTCGCAAGCAGCATTCTTGTCATAGTCACCGACGTCGAGGCTGCTAATGCGTATGACTCGGCCAGGCAAAGTAGTAATGTCACGCATGCAGCGCTTGCCGACTGTGATTACATTCTGTAAGTGCCTAGCCCACACTCTTTGTCACACCCTCACATCCTCCGTAGGGACAGCACCGTGCCAAATCAGATCGGTGGTGTGTTCTGGGCGGTCATAAATCGCCTCTTCATTATATTCCAAGTCATCACTCTCATTTTATCGGAAATCGGCTGGCCTGCCGCATTCTTTGACCGATTCTTCCCCGTGTTGGGTACTCAGTTTGGCCTGGGTGCATTGGGTATATTCCAGGGACTGTGGGTCTACCGCTATCATGTCGCGGCGACATGCTCATTTCTTTATAGAATCGGTGCTTCAGTCCTGTCTCAACACGTTGACGATTTCACCCTCGTGGCTGCCTTCTTCCTCTTCGTTATCGGGTGTCTCAACATGCTTCTTGGTCTCATCTTCCGCGAGTCCGCAAAGCCAAGGCGTTCCATCAGGGCGTGGCGTGCTGGTCCTCAGGACACCCTTCCCACTCATTTGCCCCCTGCCGCCAACCTAAATCGCACGGGTACCTCATCATCAGGACGGTCTTTCACTTCTTCGACTGTGTACGAAGAAAAGAGTCGCGATCTTCCCGAGTTTGGTGCCGCAAGGGGTGCGAGCCGTGCTGGATACGGTTTCGGACGTCAGGGCGAGAAGGCAGCGGGGATGAAAGGTCCGTCACCTTCATCAATGTCATCTCACTGTCATGACCGGTCTTTCAGGCTTCCTCATCTCCAAGCCCCTTGAAACGCTGCCACGTTATGCTGCACGCCCTGCGAGCTCACGCTCTGCTGCTTCTCGCTCGCAATCGCCGGCGCACGACCCCGAGCCACGTTTCCAATCCAGTGCCACAGCACTATGATTCTCGCTTCATCACTGAGTGATTACCGACTGCGACGATAAATGAACGACCCTACACAGGCTCTGTAGACTTGCACGCGCACGAGTACTCGGAAGGACCTTGATGGCGGACAATCCGACACATAACTCTTATTCTTGTCACTTTAATAGTTTGTATTGCTCAGCTGGCATGATATGATGTGTAGCTTTAGCTCCAAACCACGTAATAATAACATGTGTGCATTACATGCCCGATCCAACCAAGCATGGGAGCAATGTGAACTACAAACGATTGCTATTCAGACTCATCCGATACATCCATATCGATGACCGATCCTTCGTCAGCAGAGGGGGAGCTTTGTGTGGAGGGAAGTGGCGGGGGTGTAATTGATGGCGGTGGAGGGGCAAAATTCTTGATAATGCCCTCTACCGAGGCACCAAAAGCGCCGGGCAATCTCCATGGTGGGACTGGCGGTGTGTTGTTTGTGTGCGAGCCACCGGAGACTATGCGTTCCCAAAGTGCCCTCCTTTCTGGCGTGAAGGTGGCACTCACTCGGGACGGTGACGAGGCAACGCTGCCCAGTGGTGTGCCGTTGTATACGGAGAGGGCTGCGGAAGAGAAGTATGTATTTGGGTAGGTAGCCCATTGAGAGGGTGGCCCATCGTCTACAGACGTGGTCGACGAACTCGCAGCCTGTAAAGAAATGGAGAACCGTCCGAGATCGAACAGTCTCAGGTCAATTTCTTCGTCATCCGAGTCGTGCGTTCCCTCGAAGATCGTGAACGTCTTCCATTCCGAAGTGGTAACGTCACTGACGCGCACCTCTGCTTCGTCATTCAGAATGCGGGAACAAACGAGCCGCCTAGGGTCTCGGGAGCCGACCCACCCTGGAGGGTATCCCCAATACGCCATGTTACGTAGCCACTCGGCCACGTTCCCTGGGTCCCCGTCTTGTAATCCAAGCGCGTCTCGTAGGTGATCACCTCGAATCACACCCGGCTCATATATTTCGAGCCATTCAAGCCTCTGTTGCCTCCATCCCTCTGCCACAAAGAAGCGGGTCGTTTCCTGTGCAATGAGATCGGGGTGAAGGAAGTGGAAGAGCTGACGCGATAACGAAACCACTTCACGATCGATAGGTTCCGGGCACGATGCAACGGCGTGGTCGGGAGAACCGCAATTGAAGCAGAGTCTATGGTCTTGTCCCGCAGACGGAAGTAATTCATCTCTTTCTTCTCCGAACGCAATGCCGGGAATTTTGTTGTACAGGCAACTTTGAGGCTGATGCCCGAGATGCGGGGTAGAAGGATACGTAGCGTCGACGACGAAACTGTCATCGGCACTGTCGGTCATTCCGTCGATCGCTGAGACTCTAGTTGTGCTTCCCGTTGTTTCAGCGCCTCGAGCACTGTGGAGGCATCCCAGCGACCCTTGGCTATTTCCTTCCCGTCGAGATGCAGGGCGGGTATCCAGTAGACGTATCTCTTCTTCCACCTTTCCTGCCCCTTGTCCTGAATGTTGATGACTTCCAAGTCGAACTCTCGCTGGAGCTTGCGATGAGATTTGAGCGAATACAAGGCGCGTAGTCAGGTTGCGTACCTGTTTTCTCACTTTGGCCAGTTCGGCCTTGGCGATCTGGAGATTTGCGGTCGTTACTCGGCGTTAGGTCGCAGTACGTCTGCGCGACACCCACCTCGCACAGGGAGCACTGGGGACCCGAGAAGAGGGTCAGACGGGCGATTCTGGTCATCATTACAGCCGCTGTCGCCTGCTGACAATTGTTGACTCGGCAGTGATGGTGGCTGTGAACTGGAAAACAAGCCGGACACCCGGTTTACTTGTGCGAGGTTCCCGTCGCCCGTCCGCGCCAGTTCTACGCTCAATGAACTGCTGGAATGACCATTCAAGAACCAGTCTGGCGGAAGAGAAGTGAGACCTCTGTCACGCTCGCATCCTTCTTCCTGACAACCTCCTAGCGCGGCCATGTCCGTTTTTCTCTCAAGGACGATGTCTCTTTGCAGACTCTTGCAATTTTCTCCACGATATTAAAGTCAGGAGCGCTGCAAGCCAGTCGCATGGCGCCGTTCGGATCGAACAGTCGCTTCCGTTCGTCTTCGACCTGCCTTCCCTCGTCGTCAACTCCGCCAGCCCCCGCTCAGACAGCCTCGCAAGTCCGCAGAGCCCTGCAAGCTCAACCCAAGGCTCCTCACGTTACTCGGGACTCTTGACCGTGCTTTCGGATGTCATTGGTCCGCTCTCCGATCCTCCCACCGCCGCCGAAGATACTGTTCCATCGTCCCGGGCAGCGTCCGCCGTTCCGTCCAACCTTCAGGGCACAGCACGCGATCGCGCTAGCTTTCTCGGGTCGATGAACACTGCTGCTGAGATTGGCACGCGGCAAGGTTCTTCTAGCTGTGTCGAACCGCCCTCGATACTCGAATGCGACCCGAATGCGACCTTGGTCGATCCATTTAGATGCGAGACGGAACCTTTTCCCTCCGAGGTAGACAACGAACGTGCCGCGGAGTTCCATCTCGTTCCTAACAATGAACGATCGGGCGATGTGGATCCTGGATCCTACTTTGTGGAGG